>JASANE010012445.1:0-45987 GCA_030248225.1 Trileptium ribeirensis
TGGTTGCCCTATAGTACTATTAGACCTCACGGTCGCTCTCACCGTTTCAACTGTTGTGTATTCTTGACCATAGTAAAATACTTAGGGCATAATAAAAGAAATTTTAGTGAGTGTGTGTCCTAGCTTTCTGAATTAGTTAACTTAGCCGTGACTGATTTTTTTGTTCAGGGAGTCCTGTGTCTCTGATATTTCTTGGAGGTTCATACTAAGCTTGTGTGGTGAGCTGAGTCCTAGGTCCTGAGTGCTACATTATACATAATACGGGTTCTTATTGAAACTTATTAGGACTAGCTTTGCTACAGTTGGAGGTCCCACCGAGATTCGATTTTCTTAATCGGGTCTGAACTTGGATTAACGACAAACTCATTGGTAGTTGTAAGTTGAACTAAGATAACTCAAGTACCTAATCACGGCTAGCTATCAACTACGTAATAGGACTACTCTGCATAATTTAGAGTTAACAGACGACGAACAAGATAGTTCATTTTTCGAAAGTGATCGTGAGAATCAGCACATGGAGAGCTTAGCCAAAAATATAGGTCAACTTGATCACGTTATAAAAGATCTAGCCACTAGACTGGACCATGGTTTGAGAGACCTCTCGAGTGAGGTGGATGAAGTATCACAGCGGGTCCGTATTGGGAATAATGAGCCAGATCTTTGTATTACACCCTTTCGTGGTGACTTGACGGGTCAAGATTTTAATTCTTGGCTAGAAAATTTCGATTTGGTTAGCGATGCTAAAATTATGGATGATAACATGAAAGTAAGGGTGCTTCCCGCATATTTAAGAGACAGAGCGCGAGACGCATATGAGAGAGTGCCTGATGCTTCTAAGAGAAATTATAATGATTTAGTCAGGGCCTTGAAAACGGCCCTCCTCACTCCCGAATGGTCGATGTTTCATGAAGCCGCGTTAGAACAACGCCAACAAATGAGTGGAGAATCCATTACTTCATATCTTAAGGCCATTAAACGTGCTTGCCGCAGTATTTATCCACATGAAACTGACGCTAATTTACAGAGAAAAATTATATCTCGATTCTTTGGAGGATTAAGATCACCTGAAATAAAACTCCAAGTATTTAGAGATATGCCAAATACTCTAAAAGAAGCAGAAGACCTCGCGCAGAGGCTGGATATGCAATCAGTTCTTTGTGGAACAGTTTCATCGCCAGTGGGATTAACTAATACTACCACCAATATTGGTCGTGACCAAACTTTACAAAAAGTAACCCAAGGCATAGAGTTATTAGCGAGAAACCAGAAAGACATAGCAAATGCATTACAGCGCGTGCGGAATATCTCACCCAGGAGAAATAATCGCCCATTTACCGTTAGTACAAATCAAAATAGGCGACCGGATACCCGGCCTAGACCTAATAATTTTTCACAGGAATTTTCACCACGTGGTCCTAAATGTTTTAATTGTGGGAAAGTGGGACATATGGCCATGAGCTGTTTACTGAGAGGGAACCAAGGCAGAACGAACAATTTTCGCCCGCAATATACCAGTCCATTACCGAGAAATAATAATTCACAAAACGTCAGGCGACCAACATTTAATACTAGCTCTAGGCCGAATATACCTAACATTGGTCCCATGGCTAATAGAACGAGTTCTAGGAATATAGTAGCAACAACTACACTTACGCCACAGGTTAACGTGACAACACCACCGTCATCTAATTTTGAAACCCCATATCGTACCGAGGTTGAGAGACTGCGTAGAGAAGTTGATGCACTTACCAAACAAAATTCCTTACTTGTGGAAAAGACATATCCACAATTAGTAGGTGCAGTTACTGTTCACGGAGAAACTAAAGAACCAGGAAATCAGATGAAAACTGAGAGAACCGTTCTTAAGCCAAAGTCAGGATTTAAAATTACTTATCCGTTGTTAGCATTACTACTTCTAGTTACATTAATTGTACCAGCTAGCTCAGTTATAACAAGGGAGTTAAGCAGACTCCATCCTCATCTTTTCCCACCTTTTGGTGTAGGATTTGTTCCCGAGGGATTAGTTATGACAGCACCAGATATTGTTTACATACCTATACTTGTTCATGCTAGATATGAAAAACATGAAGAATGCAAGGCTGCCTTAAGATTTGCTGTTAATCCTCAAAATTGTACTTGTGCTGGTCATCAACTTCTGCATAGTGAATCACAAAAAGCTCTAAAGGCTTTAAACGAAAATTTTCAGGAATCTGTCGATCCAACATTTTATGAAGCTTTATTACAAAGTATTTGTACTGATAAGCCTTTCGCCTGTTCCTTCATACAGTCAAAAAGGCAAAAACGTTTTGTTGGAATTGCACTAGCTGGAGCGGCTTCGTTAGCAGGCATAGGTCTGGGGATTTCTAACAGTATACAAATGTCACATATAAAGCCTAAGGTTACAGCATTGAGGAATTCTATTCGAGTGTTTGGGGAACAAGCCATTCAAAATTCGGAAAAAATAAAACAACTTACTGTTAATCAAGAAAGAATCTATACAGTTACACATGACATAGTTCGCTATATGGAACAGACAGTAGTTGCGTTAGAATGTACTTTGGTTAAAAGCGTAGCTTGGACCCATTATATGGCCCAAACTAATTTTTACATAAATGAGGTAAGAAATGTTGTTAAGGCTATCGTTAAGGCCAGTAATACTGGGATTTTAACTTCAGATATTATGTCGGCTTCGCAAATAAAACAATTAGTTGAAAAGGAACCCACTTTACATGATTCAGTGTATTTGCACGACCCTAGCCTGTTTTACCATTTTGTAAAAGCTTATCCAGTTATCATGGATATTATGAATACTAGATTCGGGCTTATATTAGAAATTCCTCGAATAAGGGTTAATAATATTCTCCCGCTTATGAAAGTTGTCAATGTTGGTTTTAACGACAAGAATACTAATACTACATTGCGCGTTTCGTTACCTCAATATATAACGTATGATACTACGCTTAATAGGGGTTATTTTTATGAGGTTAAGGCAGGTAATTGTCAAAAGACTCCCGGACTTTGGTACTGTGATAGAGCTGCTCTTCCGACAAGTGAGAGTGACCACTGTTTACATGATTTGAAAAATTTTTCGGTTAAAAATTCTTGCACTTTTGAAATTAAACAAAATTCTCCAGAAACTATTATAGAAAGCACGCGAGTAGGCATATTAGTGCGTACTTCAGAAAAATCTGTGTACGTTACACGAATTCAACCAGGTAGTAAAGTTACAAAAGCTGATAAATTAACTGTCCCTGAACATGGGGTTATGTTTTTCTCACATGCGAACTTTTCAATGATGATTGTAGGAGACCAAGTGTTAATGTCGAATTTTCGCCCAGTACAAGATTTTGAAGTATTCATGCAACATATGGGAGAATTCACGTTTAACTTTTCAGATATACCTCCACCGACCTGGAGTAAGTTAGAAGATGTCAAGTACAATTCTTATTTAACTGACCAGAGATTAAAACATGAACTCATGTACTTATCACAGGATGATTTTGATTTCCCTGTTGAGGCCAGTTACTTAATACCAGTCGTTATATTAGGTATATTATTGTGTATCCTCTATTCTATTCGAAAAAAATTTCAAAAGTTCATGAGATGTTTCAAAATGTCGCGTGAGCAAAGAGAAAAAGAACATACACAAGATATAGAATTAGTACAATATCCAAACGCATCCCTAAAACCATGTATACATAGTGGAACAGAAGGCAACCGTCGGGTTAAGTTACATTGTTCTACACCCTGTCTACAAAGTTCTCACACTGACAATATAGTTGAGGTATGTGATTTGCGTTTTTGCCGACGAAAACTTCATAAAACTAACGTTAAACGGTTAGAATCTTGTGATGTTGCTGAAACAGTATTTACAGTTGGTAAAGCAGCATCAGAAATTGAAGTAACACTACAAGACAAAACGTTCACCGGCGTTTTGGATACCAACAGCAATATTACAATGTCCAGTGTATAGAGCCGTGTATCATACTGTAATTAAGTAATCTTTTATCATAACTTTTTATTAAGTTCGAGTTAAATTTCTGTTTCAGATATGTTGATTTTGTTTGTTTATGTTATTTAATGTACTTGATACATTTATTATGTATTTATAGCACGGCGAAAAAACACTCGATTGGAAACATTTTTAGTGCCGCTGCACGTTGCGATGGATTTATTTAACTCACTACCCGCATATCAGTCGATTTATGATTGTTTTTCGATTACGCACCATCGGCTGCGGTAATTTTGTATATTGCAGTTAATTAGATTTCAACGATGTTGCGGTGTATGCGCTCACTATACCTGTGATGATATTGTTGCACGATTTCGCAAAATCTTGCTACCGTGGTATTTTAGACCACCTGTGTATACCGACTTCGGTAAGTATTGTAGTTATTGTATTATAGCTTTAGAGCATTTGGATCGAATAAACCACCCTGATTGCTAGTCGCCCTACTGATAGACTAGGCACTATGGTTTTATGCTAGTTTCAGTCAGTCTATATTTCGAAAGGTGTTTGCTTTTCCAAAAAAATATTCTGTTAAAAAATTTATAAAAAGGGTTTTCGGTGTATTACTGTGTATGTGTATGCATCTATATATAAAAAGTAAAAAAATATTGTATTTTCTCGAGTAAATCATCGGTAGTTAGCCCACAAGGGCGTCCTCACCATTCTTCTATTACATTGTTATATTGATTTTTGGGACATCATTTGTTATTCAACTCTCGAGGGTAAACTCACCATTACAAACAATATTATTGTGTCTCGCTATAATTATAACGTAGTATACTTCGTTCACTTTTTGTACTTGGCTCATGAGGGTTAACTCGCCGTAACAAATACTATATATGACGTGTTTTCTCCAGCTGAACCACTTGTTTTTGCTAAGAGCCATTGGCTTGGTCTGACAAATTTCGCTTATTAGACAACTACTATGTGGAGGTTATAATGTGAGTTTTGTTGAGACAAAATTTTGAAAAAAAAGGATTCGCTTGAGCTCGCGGGAGCTTCGCTTTGTGTCTATGGGAAAGTGAAACGAGGATCGTCTGCCGTTTGTTTTAAAAGTGTAGCCTGACCGACCGGCTATAAATCTTGCAATCAATGGATATCTATGTTTTGCAAAACTTATGTCTAAGTAAACGTGTGATCTCCTGCAGTTTTTTTGTTGTTGCTGATGATGTTTCAGCTATTGTGCAGTTAGTTTTTGTTGATTTTGTGCGAGCTCAATATAATGAAAAAACCTCTTGGTGTTAGTAGTAATGACTGCATCGTTTGAGTTAAAATAAGTTCTGCTATACTAAATTACAAAAGAACATCGCGACCAGGTGTAAAATTCAGGACAGCTTTTTAATGGAGTGGTCAACCTTATGATCCAAACAGCAGCAGTGTCTGCAAATTATGTTACGACTCATGGTTTAATGATTGAATGGTGAGTTCGCCCTCATGGGCTGAATGCAGGAAGTTTGCGAGTGTTACAAGTGCAGCATAAAACAATAAATAATGTATGTAATTGCGAATGCCACGTGTTGATGTTTTGTCTCTTGTTTATGTGGTTTTCACATGTGTTGGTTGTTTCCATGATTGTTCTTTACTGTGAAACAATGAAATTTCGTGCCTTGGCTGTTCTGTTCGCGTACGTTGCTGGTGGCGCTGGTAGGCTTAAAGAAATAATAATGTTATTTAATATTGTACCACGTTGTGGAAGCTTCGAGAGAAATTAATGCATCGTTGTTGCTTGAGTTGAATTATTCTGTTGTGCCAGAAAATTGCCTTCATTATGATTTAAATTTGTACAGGTTCTAGAAAACTGTTTATATTATATTATACCCTGGTGTATTCGCGAGATTTCTGACTTGAATTGTTGATCATTTTTCTCAATTTATTGATGTATAATACAGTGAATTATACTGTGTAGCTATTGCCGATGCTTTATTCAAGGGATTTATGACACTGATTATTTTTGTGTAGTTAATTGTTGCAAAATCATCTTAAAACCACATACCATCCAGGCAGCACTTTAAAATTTTGTTAGGTAGGTGGTTTTCCTAGAATTCGTAGCTCTGGGGAAATCTAGATCTGGGAAAGGCTCTCGGGTATATAAGCCAGTTGCACAGCTCAGTAGGGGAGTTCTCTCCGAAGCAGCTGCCTCTGGTAAGTAGCTCTATTATTATTTATGTTGAAATTTTTTCTAAGTGCTGAGTATAAGCACTGTAACACAGTAGCAATTGGGAAACTAGTGGTGCAGTTTGAGTAACTGTGGTACCCTATTAGCTAAGACGTTTGGTCGTCTTCTGGTGGCTTAAGAGTTAAGTGTATAGCAGGGAAGGACGATAATTCCCTTCCTCTCGGTACTTTTAGCTTGTATTGGTTGGAGATTTATCTGCCCATTATCAGACCTCACGGTCACACTCACCGTTTTCAACAATTGTTCTCTTGGGTACCCTGTTACATAATATACTTAAGGATAGCTTGGGGAACACATACTGCATAGTCGTAACTTTGTATACCTATAGGCGAGTTAATCTCCGAAGAAACCGCAGCTGGTAAGTAGTCTCTTCAATTATTTTGTACTAGTATTAAAAGTTATTGTGTGAGGAAGGACGAATTATTCCCTTCCTATATTATAGGGCAGAGTTTTTGTTGGGAGGACGCTTATCCCCTTCCTTGATTTGTGAGAATTTTAACTGTGGTTGCCCTATAGTACTATTAGACCTCACGGTCGCTCTCACCGTTTCAACTGTTGTGTATTCTTGATCATAGTAAAATACTTAGGGCATAATAAAAGAAATTTTAGTGAGTGTGTGTCCTAGCTTTCTGAATTAGTTAACTTAGCCGTGACTGATTTTTTTTGTTCAGGGAGTCCTGTGTCTCTGATATTTCTTGGAGGTTCATACTAAGCTTGTGTGGTGAGCTGAGTCCTAGGTCCTGAGTGCTACATTATACATAATACGGGTTCTTATTGAAACTTATTAGGACTAGCTTTGCTACAGAAGTATGCTATCAAGAGCTGATTGGTTGTGCACGTAAAAGCGTAGGTGTTTCACTACGTTCTGCAATCTTAATATAGTTACTAGTTTTTAGGCTGGTTGAGTACGTTTGGGATCGGAAACCCCCTTTCTAACCTGGGAAACCTCTAACATGCGCGGTTGTCGATTGAGCATCTACAACTGATGCCCTTCTATAATCCCGAACAAGACGGGGTAGTGCTCTTGAGAGGCTAACGGGGAACGTATTTATGCAGTGAACCCCGGCACACCACGGACCGAAGTCTTTAGCTTTGCCTTTCAAGCCCACGCTAACATCGTTTTTATCTCAGTTTTAACTTTCCCTTTTTCATTCTGTCGATCACCATTTACCCCCTTCGCCAAATTACCGTCTACCACTGACGCTTCTAATAACAAATTTTTCTTCTATTAACCGGCAATTACTTACATCTCGATTCCTTCAGTCAAATCCATCCTAATATTATTTCTTCTTTTATAAACATTCCCGGTTTACTTTTCATATTTCTTCTTTTATGACATGGGTTGTTTGTTTCTTCGGTCTTAAGGCAAAATACACACGCAGCGTAATTCCTTACGCTAGAACTTGGCGATGCCTACTACGAGTCATGGCTGGTGCCTTTTTACACCTATTTTCCATCTAAAATTTTTCAATTGTCATTTATAACTTAAGAGCCGGCCTCCACTCCCACTCTGGTAAACCCCTGTCGTTCCTGGCACTGCATATGAGTGTTATTTTATATTGTTTTGTTGGAAGTAGGGTTGGAAGCTATTTTTATTATGACGGCAATCGGAATTAAAAATGGGAGGGGTTTCGTCACTCGAAGATGTGGTGTCCGTACGCGTCGCGGTCGCCAGTAGTATGCCGGCGGAAATAATAGTTGTAAGCGTTTTAGTTTTGGCTCGCGTGTCTTACTCCTCGAGGCTTTTGTTCAATTATTTCAATTCAAAATGCGATGTTAGAATGTTTATTTAAAAGTTTCCAACAAACGCACAAAATATGAATTCGAAGTATCGCAGCTTATTTTTGCACCGATTGTTATTGAACACGCTTGATATCCGTGCCTTAGATTCACCTAGTTTACAATATTTTAGCCACTCTTCGCTTTTGGTCCCTCGATGAATTTGCTACTAAGCCTTGCTTTTATTTCTCAACGCAAGTATTGAGCGCACTATTATTGTAAATAAATATTTGATAAGTTAACGTTAGGTTAGGTTTTAATAACCTTTCCTCTTGTGAGGTTCGTACGCAGCCTTCCGGACGGCTAGACCCGTACGTTTATTTCAGCTCCTTAACATTTCCCTTAGATTTACACTTATAGTTTCCTTAACTTTTCCTCTTATGAGGTTTGTACGAGGCCTTCCGGATGGCTAGACCCGTACGTTAATTTGAATACATTAACATTTCCCTTAAATTTACACTAATAGTTCCTTAAGTTTTCCTCGTATGAGGTTTGTACGAAGCCTTCCGGACGGCTAGACCCGTAAATTTATTTAAGTACATTATCCTATGATCTTAGATTTACGCTAATTACGTGCCGTTATATTAACATTCCCTCTACCGGACGGCTAGCTAGGCCCGATCTATAACTATTGAGTAGTTGGCAGGTACTCTAGTTCCCACTTAATTACTTGGTTTCCCACTTCCCGAACTCGCCCAGGAAATGCTCACGTACTTCCGCCCCGACGAACTCCACGGGGTAGTTCTCAATTTTGATTATTCACATTGGAACCCCAAGCGTAGGGCCGGTATTGTTTAAGGTTACGCTCGTGTTCGCTCGATTCTTAATTGGGAAAATCAATGTGAATAACGTAAATCATTACAGTAGTAATTACCTATATGGGAAGTTTTTTATAACTTAACGTTAATTTTTACAAGGCTAAGCCTGATTAGTAAATCAGGGTTCCTTCCTGATCAACGTCTGATATTTGCGCATTAAGAGTCGTAAACCATAATCAAACCCACTGAAAACTCAGGTAGCATGAATCAATTGTAAAGCACACAATTATTCGCATCTCAATTCAAAATTAGCAGAACACTAGCTTGGTGCTCACTGTAGCGAAAGAATTAATAAAATAAAATCAATAAACAATATGTCGAAAACAGCCATACAATAAACAATATTTGGCCGGGGAAGCTTGTTTGGTAAGGTTAAAGCTAAAGCTGCGAAGCTTTAGTTGCAACGCGTCACCGCACGCGACTAAAGCGGAATATAGACTTAACAAAAAACAAAAGCAAAGATAACATATGTTAGTAAAAACAATTTTGGGGCGGATTCAAAACGGAAACCACCTGGCAGCTTGGTAGACCTTTACAATGAGCGTATATTTACGTAAAACCACACCAAGAGCCTGTTTAAAAATATCACTAGCTATGTAGTTAAGTATAATTATATAATATATATCTTACCTTCAGAGGATTTAGAGGTGCTTGCATTAGCTATGCATTTGGAGCGCTACCCCCAAACAACACTTGAACTTGTCTAAAGAGATAGAGTGAACTGTATCAGAATCTTGGTTGTTCCATGGTCTGATGATCCAACAAGTGAAAAAGTGGTTTCGAACATTCGTTCGAACAGAAAGTTGGAAGAGCTTCATGTCATGACCTCGTAGTAATCGATACGGGCGAGAACACAGTTCGTCAGGGTTGAGGATAGTGTCATGGTGCATAATCTTGTAGGCGTTGACAAAATCATTCGTCCCTCAAGGAGGTCATTGACGAGAGACCATTGTCATTAACGAGACGGAGACATCGGCGTTGCGTTTTCTCAAATCTCTCCATTCCTTCAGTATATTGACGCGACCATATGACCGCAGCATACTCCAAAATAGGTAGCACAAGCCCTTTGTATAGTAGGCCAATGATCTTCACATTCTCGGACACGAGTGACTATATTATAGTGACTATATATTAATTAACTAACTCTTATTAACTTCTATCTATCACAAATTTCCTTTATATCTCTATATTCCAAATTCAAAATTTTTAACTTAAAACTGCTTAAAATTTACTTTTTTCTTTTTACATATGATTTTACTTAACCTATATTTCATATTCACCAACTCTATTTCACTAAAACCTATAATAAACCAAATTCAATGTTTCCTCGATTTCCTACTTTTTCACAAAATTCAAACTACCCTCTCTAACCCAAGACCAAGCCAAAATACTTCAATTTTATATATCCTTTTCATTTCACCCTACACATTCTTATACTTAACCCTCCCCGTCTCCCTCTATCTACTTTTTTATAAATTTTACATTTTATTAAAATTCCCAATTTTCTGCATTTCTCATATTTTTCTAACACATACCATTTATTCAGAACATAATTCATATATATACCCAATTTTTAACTGAAACTCACCTACCTACCCCCGTCATCATATTTAAATTTCACAGTTAATCTTTTCCTGCTTTTTCCAAACCAAACTCCACCCCAACTCAATTTCCTTAACATCTTCATTTTCAAATGCAACCTAAATATTCTTTAGGATACCGCACTCGCCGATTGGCGTTGTGAATTATTAGGTTATAGTAATCGATTATTAGGGCTATGATGATTACACATGATTAAGACGATGGTCGTTGTTTTTGGGTTACCTAGCTAACGTTTTTGGACGTGTCATTAAAGTTGTCCGTTGGCTTATAGTGGAAAGATTTGTGTACATATTTTAGGTATACTTCTTTGTTTTGGAATTTTATAATGATATCGATAATGGTGAATTAGTAAGTAGTCGTTTAGAAGATGAGTTAGCTAGTGGTTTTCGATCTTTCTACATGATGTTATGATTTCCAAAATAATGTTGGATTAGTTTCGAATTGGGTCGTTATGCTGGTTAGCGAAACTGTTAGTACAGAAATCATTTGAAACTATTTTTCAAAGAATTTTCCCGAGAATGCGAACACTGGTTAGCTAAAATATGTTCGCTAAGAGGACTTTCACAAGGGTTTCCGAGTTTGAGATATTATTATCTATGCGTCATATTAAAATTTATCAAAAGCATATCACATGCCTGACTACGTGTCTACCAATCCACTGTCAGCTGTTGTTCGCCTTCCATAGCGTTTGCACTTGGGTTAATTGATTTTTAAGTATAATTTCGAACGTCGATTACTATTCGTCATGTCACGCGGCAAATTCCGTCGATACTAATAAACCGATAAGAAGGGGGTATGCCGTATTCCACGCTAGTGTATCGTCCCGTCGTTCTAAGTAATAATAATTAAACTGTAAACATCACTAATGTGTCATTCACAGAGAAATGTGTCCGCTTACTCGACATCGTCAGCATATACACACGTGTGTATGAAAACGATACATTCGATAGTATGTAATAATTTTCGTGAGTTGTTACGCAAATCGGGTTTTGCGTAACACCATTCGTACGTTGTTACCCATAACCGCTTATATGTAACAACATTGCTAATGTTATTACGTTCTATTTGTTACGCTCGAATGTTGTTATGCAGCATTCACAGAAAAATGCGTGCAGAAACCGGGCAGTTTTGTCTCTTACAGCGGTCCGTAAGAGACAAAAATCTCTTAAGGCTGGCTGTATAATATTTTAGTTTCATACAGATAGCTATAAGACACTTTTGTCTCTTATAGCCAATTGTAAGATATTTTAATCTCTTATAGACAACTGTAAGATATTTTAGTCTCTTACAACCGTCTCTAAGAGATTTTTGTCTTTTAGAGCTGGCCACAAGAGACAACAGTCTTTAACGACTGCCCATACGAGATAAATATATCTTAAGGACAGCTATAAGAGATTTTAGTTTGTAATGCATTGCTGTTAAAGACAAAAGTCTCTTAAAGCCAACCGTAAGAGACTTCAAAACCTTACGGATAGCTGTAAGAGACATTTGTCTCTTATAGCTGGTCATAAGAGACAATAGTTTCTTGCAGTTAGCTGAAAGAGACATAAATCTGTCACGGCTAAGTGAAAGAGATTTAAGTCTGTTTTAGCTGGCTGTAAGAGATTTGTGTCTACTTCGGGAATTTGTAAGAGACAAACGTCTCTTATGGCAAGCTGTAAAAGACAATTCCTAATTAATATCTCCGCAACACAACGTTTGTGACTATATATCTAATTTTTCAGCTTTATGGAGACAAATTAAAAAACATTTACCCTATCCGAGAAAAGGTGATTATATAGAACCCAATACTGCGGGCTGCGCGACAAAGATTTACAATAGGGAGAAGCCAGGTCTAGAGTTCCACCCAGTGAGAACTTCCTGAATCCCCCGGTTAATCAAAACCTATGATCCAAAACCGAAAAGCAAATCATTCATATAAATTACAACAAACAGAGTACTAAATAAGATAAATAATAAAATGTATGATAGACGGTATCGGGTCCAAATCAATTTTTGGTTTGTTACAGACATAAAGTTGAATATATATGCAATAATGATATACACTTAGAATATAATTGCTAAACAATTGAAATTTTTCTGCAATATACGTTATACCCGCCATAAATAATTGCAGTCAGAGTAGGCCGAAAATGAGAATTATATGAGAATTGCGGAAATCCGATACAACCACATACACGATTTAAAGATATTCCTGGAATAATATAAAATTACTTAAATTTCACTCTTTCACCTGAAAAATTCGTAAAACAAACTATATAAATAATATTTCCGTTTTACGTCGATTAGTTATCATTTCAAGTCTGTCAAGGGTTTCACAGTTTTCATTCA
This sequence comes from Trileptium ribeirensis, assembly GCA_030248225.1. Taxonomy (NCBI): domain Eukaryota; kingdom Metazoa; phylum Nematoda; class Enoplea; order Enoplida; family Thoracostomopsidae; genus Trileptium; species Trileptium ribeirensis. The sequence continues at coordinate 12,716 of JASANE010012445.1, forward strand.
CAGGTCTTAAATCTAATTATTTAATGAAAGTAAACTGGGAATTCAGCAATAATTGCGTATTTACCTATCTTTGAAGATGGGTCATTAGAGATGACACGCAGTAGTTATTGTTGAACGATTACAACTTTATTTTATTTCAGAAATTATTTCACTTTCACTGTTTTACTTCATCTTTTATTTTTGCCTCCTATAAAAATACTTTTTTGGAATTTCAAAATTTTTGAAATTTGTGAATCACGAGTGTCCATTATGTTATGAAGCTTGCTGAATGCAATTTTTTGTTACCTATAGTTTATATTGATTATTGATCTATATAGACTCTAGATGTCGATACTATTGTATTAGTATAGTTATGACATTGATGCTTTTACTATCTTACAATGGACTTGTCTTATCTATGGAATTCTGATCATTTGTCGCTCAAGCCGTTCGGGACAATTTAGCGTTTTAGAAATCACAAGGGCCCATTAAAAACCCATCTTGAAGCAACCCTCATTGGCAATAGCAACGCATTGAACATTTTGTAAAACCTGTAGCTTGTTATTCAACAGTCGTGACTGTAAGGGCCATCGACTAGTCTATAGTTCTTCCATTATTGTATGTATTCGTCATCTTGAGTCTTCATGAGTGAAAGTTGCAAACTGATTTTCTCCAGTTGTACAGCAATTTTCGAAAATTTTCTAGTGAGCTGCCGTATATACATTGACTCCCATGATATTAAGTAACGTAATTGAATAATTGACCGCCGAGCATTTGTAAGCCAATGTTAGTGCACGAATGTACGGATCATCGTCAAGCAGAGGGCGCTGAATATTATAAGGATTGTTAAGTTAAGCTGTGGCATGTGGTCATGCTGCAACTGGAAGCCGAAACAACTTGGTCTTAGTATCAATCTACATATATACTAACATAAAATTCACGATACATGGTGGACGGCAGCACCATAATTCTTGCAGAATTATTTAACCGGTTGATTTCGTTTGTTTCACTGCTTTAAATTGCTTTCGAAGCCCTACGGGTTAGAAACACTAAATTTCCTTGAATTAACTTTGGCAACGAAAATTGTAAATGTTTGAAGTTTTAAATTATTGAAAGAAGCGCGCGAAGCGAGCGGAGTTTCTTCCTATAATTGTGTTAATGACAAAAGTCGTAAAAACCATTCTTTGTCCAACTGTGATCATCTGGAGATCATAACTCATCACTGGATGGATGGATTTTCACAATATTTTTAATTTCATTACAAATTTACTTTTTTGGGACCCTTCATTAGACGCTAAATCAGCTGATCAAGCCGACCTGGTCGAAATTGGCTGCACTGGGTTCAAACGTCACATTTTTTTAATTTTGACCATCTAAGTATCTATTTTTCACGACCTATATGTGGAGATAAAAGTTTCGCAGCAAATGCGGGGACCACCATAATCAAGAATGTCAAGCTACAAATTTCCTGTTATGTATTTTTGTCACCAGCCGTTTTCGAGCTATGAGTCACAGTTTAAAAAATACCCAAAAAAGTTAAAATTTTAAGATTTTTTACAAAACAATTTATTGCCTGTTGGAGGTGAATTGTGGGATTATAGGCTTATTTATCTCGTTAAACAGGTTAGTTTCAATGTTTTAACAGCATATTAGCTGCATTATTCTTGCAGGACAGTGCAAGAGCTTAATTTCGTAAATTTTGGAACAAAAAATAGTCAAATGCCACAACTTTTTTTAACATAGATGTATGTAGGTCAATCCAACGTGTCTATGAGTTTTCCGGGTTGCTAAATACGATAAGAAAATTGCATATGCGTATTATGCATCAAATAAAACAAGTCATAGTACCCTATTACGTGAAATGATTGTACAAATTATAATTTTTATTATAATTTTTGACTCATTTATGATTCAAAATTCATAAATTTATGATGTTTGTTTTTTGGTCATTGGAAGAATAGAGTTTCGCGGTTTTGACATATATATGGCGAAAATGACCATAGCGTTACCACTGAGTTTCCGGTATATAATTGCTATCATGGAAGATTATGGTGGCTTAGGGACTTAAATTTGTAACGACGAGATGGTCAATAAGCACAGAGTAGCCACACTCCCCCATTTACCCTCGTGTTTCGAGTTACTAGTTTGTACGTAGAAGATTACAACACATCTATAGGGTTCCGAAGCGGGCTGTGTGCTATGAAGGCTATCTCCGAAGTAGACACAAATCTCTTACAGCCAGCGAAAACAGACTTAAATCTCTTTCACTTAGCCGTGACAGATTTATGTCTCTTTCAGCTAACTGCAAGAAACTATTGTCTCTTATGACCAGCTATAAGAGACAAATGTCTCTTACAGCTATCCGTAAGGTTTTGAAGTCTCTTACGGTTGGCTTTAAGAGACTTTTGTCTTTAACAGCAATGCATTACAAACTAAAATCTCTTATAGCTGTCCTTAAGATATATTTATCTCGTATGGGCAGTCGTTAAAGACTGTTGTCTCTTGTGGCCAGCTCTAAAAGACAAAAATCTCTTAGAGACGGTTGTAAGAGACTAAAATATCTTACAGTTGTCTATAAGAGATTAAAATATCTTACAATTGGCTATAAGAGACAAAAGTGTCTTATAGCTATCTGTATGAAACTAAAATATTATACAGCCAGCCTTAAGAGATTTTTGTCTCTTACGGACCTCTGTAAGAGACAAAACTGCCCGGTTTCTGCACGCATTTTTCTGTGAATGCTGCATTACGTATTCCCTCCAGTTTGATATTAGCAGCCCCTCCAGTTTGATAGCGGTACCCCCTCCAATTTTATATTGGTGCCCCCTCCAGTTTGATATTGGTGCCCCTTCAATTTGATAGTGGCGCTCCCATCCAGTTTAAGATTCGCCTCGTCCAGCTTAATATTGACGCCCTCCAGTTTTGTATTGGTGCCCCGTTCTACAGCGTGAATTACAAAATAAAAATTAAGCTTAGGAACTGGTGTCTCGGTACACAATTGTTTCCATTAAAAATACTCTTACTAAATTAATGCATAGGACGTTTCTGCACTAACTTTTTTAAATGTAAACAAATAACGCGATGTCTTATTTTAGTCAAGTTAGCTGACCGTGAGTTTTGATAAATATCGTTTCCAACTGTGTTTGACATTTCTTTTTTCTGGTTATTACACGTTTATTGATATTGAGCCGGCAACAGTGGCAGGGAAGGTCGATGTTCGATCTCTTATGAGGGTTTACCAGATAGGGGCGGGAGGATGGTTGAGGCGTCTTAGGTGGCGGCTATAGGATTAGCGCCTGTGGTGCCGCCAGGGGGTTTTCAGCCAACCTCGGAAGATGGGGGAGAATTGGTACGGCGCCTCAGAGGACGAGAAGGGAGGGATGGGGTGACCGTCATACCTCCTATGTTCATTTCACATTTCAGCAATATATCTCAAAATCGTATGTCTGCGAAATGTTATACAGTTACCACAAATATACAGACATTCTGAATATAATTTATCTCAAATGCAGTTGCGAAAAATTTATATAAATAGACATGAGAAGTAAACACTAAAGATGTCCTTATATTATAACAGTTAATTCAAAATTTCTTCACCACTAATATCACAATTATAGTTATAACGAGAAATCTGTCATACACTGTATTATAATCATTATAATTGCCGTTATGATGCATGCTGTATTATAGTAAATGGATATAGACAAACTCAATATAATGTGTTGAGGAAATAATGCAACGTCGCCTACTGACACTACTAAAAATGCTCGCGCAATTTAACGTATTATACAATATCATTTAATAGCGCTCGTGACAATATTGTTTAACAGAATAAGAATGCAAGGTTTCTCTGCCTTTCATTGTTTTCTGCTATTTCCAAATAGCGCGCAAAACAGGGCCTGATAAATGAGTTTCAGGGCTCGAAAATCAGCTTGTGGCGCAAACTTATTAGCTTTTCAGCTTATATACACCTGACACCTGTGTATACGCCGCTGGAATTTCTTCAAATACTAAGTTTTGACAATATGCGTTGAAGGTCCGTCGGTTAGGGTAGGGATTCATCAGGGTGGATAAATTATCTGAAATTTTTGAGGAGTATTTTTTCAACGAGATTTTTTTCAGTTTACGATAAATTCTCCCTAATTTCCTGTAGATTTAAACAGTTGCACTCCAATTTTTGACACTGTTCCACTAGTTTTGCCAATTTTCGATCTTTCGCCTTTCTTTAACAGGCGGTTGGGGTATCAAGCGTTCATGGGGAAAGGTGAATGTGACTTGGGCGGTTGGACCCTTTGCTGGTAACCTCTTACCAACTATCGCCACTTATGACTTCGGTTTTTGCCATCCGAACCGCGAGCGTAATACTAGCCGTAGCTGCAAGTGCGGTATGTGTTACAACAGGGAACACTGAAATTTTTCACTGTTACAAGATCCCAGCAACGAATGACATTGTTACAACAATTAGTGTAACAGTAAATGACGCTGTTTAAACGTGGTGCGAGCATAAGTCTAGCTAACTGCTCGCGTTTGGTAATAACAACCAAGCAAACGCTCAAGTTATACGGCTGATATTGGGCTCATTTTATGCGCCAATTCAGTCTCTGTATAGTGGTGATATAGAATTAAGCTGGTGCTACTATGGTTTCGTTCATAGTAGGTTTGGTTCGTATGATTGTTAAATGGGCGCATGATGCTCAAATACACGAAAGTTATAATATCTCCGCAACCACTCGAGCGACTTATTTTGAATAGAAAGACATCTTCTATATAGCCGCACATGGTATGCCCCTTATTTACGTACATGGTATGCTCCTTACATGGTATTGTCCTTATTTACGCTACCTCATTGTGTCAAAATGTGGTTTTTAATGGGCCCATGAAATTTAGAATTCACCAAATAATATCTGGAGGGGACACCTATATCAAACTGGAGGGGCACCAATATCAAACTGGAGTGGGCAACAATATGAAACTGGAGGGGGCACCAATATCAAACTGGAGGGGCTGCTAATATCAAATTGGAGGGGGCACCAATATCAAATTCTTCTTTGTTTTTGAATTTTATTATGATATCAATAATGGTGAATTAGTAAGTAGTCGTTTCGAAGATGAGTTAGCTAGTGGTTTTCGATCTTTCTTCATAATATTATGATTTTCAGAATATGTTGGATTAGTTTTGAATTGGGTCGTTGTGCTGATTAGCGAAACTGTTAGTACAGAATCCTTTGGGACTATTTTTCAAAGAATTTCCACGGGAACTCGAACACCGGTTAGCTAAAATATGTTCGCTAAAATGACTTTCACAAGGGTTTCCGAGTTTGAGTTATTATTATCTATGCGTCATATTAAAATTTATCAAAAGCATATCAGACTACGTGTCTACCAATCCACTGTCAGCTCTTGTTCGCCGCCCACAGCGTTTGTACTTGTGTTAATTGATTTTCAAGTATAATTTCGAACGTCGATTACTATTGGGCATGTCACGCCGCAAATTCCATCGATATTAATAAACCAATAAGAAGGGAACGTGCCGTATTTCACGCTAGTGTATCGTCCCGTCGTTCAAAGTAATAATAATTAAACTGTAAACATCGCTTGGCTTTTATTGGGGATACTCCCGCATCAGTGTCACCACCTTTTGGCTTCGAAATTTCCTTTGGTATTGCTCGCGCAATTTAACGTGTTATACAATATCATTTAATAGCGCTCGTGACAATATTGTTTAATAGAATAAGAATGCAAGGTTTCTCTGCCTTTCATTGTTTTCTGCTATTTCCAAATAGCGCGCAAAACAGGGCCTGATAAATGAGTTTCAGGGCTCGAAAATCAGCTTGCGGCGCAAACTTATTAGCTTTTCAGCTTATACACACCTGACACCTGTGTATACGCCGCTGGAATTTCATCAAATACCAAGTTTTGACAATATGCGTTGAAGGTCCGTCGGTTGGGTAGGGATTCATCAGGGGGATAAATTATCTGAAATTTTTGAGAAGTATTTTTTCAACGCGATTTTTTCAATTTAAGATAAATTCTTCCTAATTTCCTGTAGTTTTAAACAGTTGTACTCCAATTTTTGACACTGTTCCACTAGTTTTGCCAATTTTCGCTCTTCCGCCTTTCTTTAACAAGCGGTTGGGGTATCAATAAGGACTTCATATTCATATTTCATAACGCCCGGCGCTTTGATGTATATATAACTAGAATCTTGGCGACATGCCAAGTGTATGAATTCGGAGAAATGAGAAACTTACATGATTAACATACAGCTGAACAACTCATTAAAAATATATGCCTGTTACGAAACAAAGATGTAACTAACAAAAAATATTTATTAATCTGCTGTTCAATAAGATGCAGCAAAACTGATAGTCAGATATCTAATACGCACCCTATGAGTGTTAACTCTATCTCGGAACTGTTTACGAACCGTGAACAACATATGTATTTAATCTATGCATATATAAGAATCTTAACAAAAGCACAGTAGCACAGAAAACAACAGAATTCGCTACAGACCGCATGACACTCATCTCTTTTGCAATACTCGCCTTGTTTCACCCATTGACATAACTACCTCTACACGAGGAGATACGTTTAAATACAGTGAAGATTTGAAATAAGCACCCACGAAAACCCATATGATCTCATTTTGAGCCACAAGTCTATTAATATACTGTTATTAGTGGTAATGTTACAGATGACTATATATGGCTTCGGACCAAACTTTGGCCTCAAATATCAATTAATTCAGGGGTATCACATCAAATCTGTTGACACCCTTTAGGTAGCACCGTAGCTCTATCCACACACCAAATTTCTATCTAACTGCTTGAGTGGTTACATAGCTACACCTCGACAAAATTTGACCAAACTTTTGGAAATTTGACTATTTTCTAAAGTCCCCGATGCCCCATAGAGACCCGACGAAAACAATTTATATACCCATAAATAAAGCTTCCTGGGACACATATTTTGATATCAAAATGATTCAAATCGGCTCAAGTGTTGTCGAGTTATAGCAAAAATGACCCAAAAATGGCCCATTTTAGCCATGTACCCCTGGGTACCTCCTTTGACCCCCTGTGGTGAGACGTGGTTTTGTTGAATCAGAATAAAACCTCCAAAAGGCATATCTAGTGTATCGTAACTTTTATATGAGTCCTCGCACGTCCATATCGGTTTACGTTGAGATAACAAAATCCTGTTTACAGGGAAAAACGGACGCTCATCTTTTCACCATAGTGCGGTCTGGTGAGAATTTTTCGATTCTGAAGCTAGCACTTCTCCATCTCCGAATTGGATAAATACGTATTATATGGAAGTGGTATTAAACGTAAATAAAGCGAAGTGCCATAGTGTACGATTCTGAGTTTAAATGTTATCAATGTAATAATTCAGTCGATGGTCCAACGCAATCTTCGGACCACTGCAAACGGGCGCATGTACTCTCATCGAAAAGAAAATTTAGGTATACCGCAGAGTTTGCGCTTCGTTGAATTAATAAATACTTGTATACAATTGGCTGTCGTTGATGTCAGTGTAATAAAGCTACACCGTCAACTCGCCAAGCCGGTAGTACTGTGTGTCGACCAAAGTTGGAAGACTAGGCGATGAAATTATCACCACTTTACTAGCACGCTAGACCACGACCTCGCGCACCCCAGCCATTAATATATCCGGTTGTTTTGTGGACAGAACTGTAATTGAATTGTATTCTTTGTATGTTACAGTAGTCGCTGGGGGTCGGAGCGACCTGTAAGCACAGAACTAAACTGCCACAGAAAAAGAACGAGCTTTGACACGACCGACTAAACAAAACTAAAATTTTAACCACATGGTAGCTAGTTTGAAAAATAAGTAGAAAACATGCAAATCACTTAAGACAAAAATAACAAAATCAGTGAAATTTGGGATTTTAAGATTTGGTGGGATGGGAAGCGTATAATAATTAAGTTAGTCAAAACCCAACTTTTTAGTTTTAGGTTATTTTTAGCGTGGCCTGGTAGGATTGGGCCCGGAAACTCCGTTTGTAGCTTGGAAAACCACCTACACCAGTGTTATATTTTTATGCCTTCAAAGGGGGTAAGGGTTGGATGGGGAATTTTCTTTACGACGGTTATCGGATATTAAAACGAGACGGGATTCGTCACCGAAAATTGCGTGGTCTGACGTGTGGCCAGTAGTATGTGGGTGGGGATATTGGGATAGCGCGCGTCCTTGATTTTGTGATCAGTGCTCGTGTCTTTAGTTTTTCTTTCCGGCATTAAGCTGCTCTAGTCACTCGTACTTTAGATAGTTTGGCACTAAAGAAGTAACAAGAATGTTTTAGTACGTAAAAATATTAAGCAACATAATGTTTAGCACCCGTAAATTAACCTCGTGGCACTGTTCTTTAAAACCGGTATAAGTTATATTACGCTAAGACTCCACCGGTCACTTTTGCAATTTCCACTTTGGATTTTGATGTTGCTCGGCCACTCGATTACCTCTCACTCTACTATTCTGATTCCTATAACCTTTAAGCTTAGGTTAGTTACTATTCTATTAATCCTTTTATGAGGTTGGCACAACTTCCCTTGAGTGGCCGGCAGCTGTACGGGTAATGAAATACCTCACCCTAAGTGGTTAGATTTAGGCTAACGATCCTTATTAAATGGGTTACGATTTGAGTGATTACAAGTTACGTTTAGGTTAGCTATTACTCTAATACTGCGCTTGTGAGTTGGTACAGCAATTCCCCCGAGTGGCTGGCACACTGCGCGATTATTTGATTACCGCAACCTAGGTCATAGATTTACACTACTACTTGACGGTTATATTAAACAAGCCGCCCGACTGGCTGACGAACTACGTTAATTATAACTGTGTAGTAGCGGTCGGCTACTATTCAGTTCGAACTTAATTGGTTCCGAGCGACCCCTGACTGAATGGTTGAACAGCGAGAGATACTTGGCTAACGATGTCTGGTCAAAAATAGTCTTTGGGAACTATCGGTAATTCGAGGGGTATTCGAATTCTCGTCCCTTATTGGCCCGGTCTACTCAAGACTACTACTCCTTGTCAAACCGACCCCGACTGGCTGCCGACTCGACAAGTCGCGCTACTACAAATAAGTTCCTCTTATTGGAGCTGGATTCTTTTAGACGGCAGTGTAGTTCTGTGCTTACGCGACGCTCCGACCCCCAGCAGCTACAATAAAATAGCAAAGACACGATTTAACTATAAATCTGACGGCCAAATAGTATTACACTAACAGCTGGGTTGCACGATTTCGTGGCTGGCGTACCAGTAAAGTGGTGACGAATCTAATTTCCTAGTGTTACCTATTTTAGCAGATTCACCCCACTAAAGTAGCAGCTCTGTGAATCATGAATTATATTTTATTACGCTCTCTTTAGTTGATGCAAACAACAGCCCAGCGATCACAAGTTTATTAATTAACTTAACGAAGTGCCAATCTTATACTATACCGAAGCTGCTTAGTCGACAACACTTACGCGCAGACACCCAGCACTTTTAAAGTTGAGTATACAATGGACTGGCCGGCTGCGATTCGATAGAAGATCGTTGAATTTAGGCTAGGTTCTACGGCACTCCCTAAAATTCATATTTATTTATAACTCATTATCTATAGCACACCGTTGATACACGTTAAATACAACGACGAGTAAATAATTCTATTGGGCACGGTAGCCAACGCCAAAGAACTTTACTAGGAAAGTTGAACCAAATCGGTGTAGCTCAAATAGCCTTCACAACAACTGGGGAATATCCCGAAAACGAATACGTTGCTGTCCACAATCGGTTAGATATATTCTAACACAACAACTTAGGACACGAATGTAAGAATTAGCGCACGATTCCACTTGGCCTGCTCTTTAGCAATTACCCGGCTATTTACAATGCCATACATTCGACTCCGGCTGACGCTCGAAAATATCAATAAACATAAACTAACCCGTACTTAAATACTGTAAACGACTAGCAGGGACGAATAGTAGGCCGACGTAAAAGTAGTTGAGTTTGCACAACGCGTGTGATACAGTTACTTTCCCATACATGCATTAAATATTATAATAATTTAGGAAGGCTTGCAAACTTTTTGCAAGCCCATTTGAAGTAGCTAAGAACCGAAAAAATTGTGACAACTCAGTGTATATAATATAAAACGAATTTCAGGGTTCGATTTTTCGCTAAATAGCGTGCGGGAGCCGAACAGGCTGACTGAATGAAATATAAAGGGCTCTGAACTTTTAAACTCGAACCGTGGAAAAACACCGAAAACATTAGCTATCCCTTCCTTCATCCAATTCATAATTTTTAATATTGACTAATGATCATAATCGAAACTCAAAATCAACAACATTAATCTCACTATCAATCTCAAAAACAAAACCATTCATAAAAATTCGAATGTATATATCGTAGACCTCTCATGTCCTACCTAGGAGACCTCTCCGCAAAAACATTATTAATCATCATAATAATTCATCAACATCGTATTATATATTCCACGAGTAAAATATTTTGCAGCAAGACGGAACGCCAATAGGCGACTACCGTATCCTGCACCGGATAACTAGGTACTGCACACGACAACAACGAGGTATATAAAATATATTTACTATATAGTGTAATTTTGAGCGGTAATTTGTTGAAATTTGAAAAATGAGAAATTTTGAAGAACTGGGGTTTGGAGTTGGGGTTTAGTTTAGAAAAAGTAGAAAGAAGTTAAGGGTAAAATTTAAATATAATGAAAAGGGTATGTAGCGGATTTGAATCAAATTTGAGGAGTGAGAGTTAAGTTTTGAGTAAACGAGAGGTATTTGAAGAATATGGAAAATGGAGAAAGTGGAAATTTAATAAGAGGTGAATTTTAAAGGAAATAGGAAGAGGAAAAATAGGTGGGCCAAATATATGAATATATAGGGTTATATGGAAAGGGTATTAAAATTTGGAGTATATTGGTTAAGTTTTGAGGAAGAGGGGTTAGTTTGAAATTTGGTTGAAAAAGTGGGAAATTGAGAAAAATGGAATTTGGTTTAATTTTGGATTTTATTGAAAGGGGATGCGTGAATATGAAATAGGAGTTAAGAAAGAAGGTATTGGAAAAGAAAAACGGTTTTTGAATTGAGTTTAAGTGAAAAATTTAGATTTTGGGATATATAGGTATTCGAGAAAAATTTAACAAATATATAGTTTGTAAATGTATTTTATATATTTATACTAAATACATAGGTATTGGTAAGCATAGATGAATTACATAGGTAGTTTTACACAAATTTGCACTCATAGACCATGCCAGGAAAAGTTCCAAGCATCTCATTTAGCTATAACCCGGAAATTAATACTCTCAACCGTATATAAGCAACACTAAAAACAAGCTATACGTATATGCTGACATTTTAGGTTACCTATGTCACCGATCCCTAATGAAACCAATTATTAAATAAAATTGTTTAGTGCATTATTAATACACTAAACAATCAACAACCAAACCCTTCGGTGTCAGAACTACGACTGAAACTTAAGACAAAAACCCACGAAGTATAGGTTAGCTAATAATTGAAACGAGTGAAAATATGCAAATTAATTTAGTAAAATAAGATTTATAAAATTTTAGAATTTTTGTGAAACTGGGAAACCATATAATTGATTTGCGGCAATAAAAACTTAAATTAAAATTTTGTGAAACTCGGGTCCCTGGGACTTTTGGTAGCCCACTAAACCCGCCGACCAGGCGACGCCTGGTAGCCTAGTGGACCTCTATGTTATTTTATGTTGTTTTCTTGGGGACAGCGGTTGGGTGGGGGATTTTTCTTATGTCGGCTATCTGTATTTAAAAGGGGACAGGATCGGTCACCTAGAGATTGTGCGGTTCGAGGTGTGGCTAGTAGAATGCCGGTGGGACACTGATTGCGACGCGCGTCTTCTTTTCGTGAGCGATGCTAATGCCTTATATTTTGTGATGTGGCGATAGCCTTGCTCTGCTCTATTGCTCGAGTTCCAGATAGTTAGGCAACAGACACGAGTATAGAATGTTTATTGCAACCTACGATAAAATATTAGAATACTGTTGTCACGCCCGTAGATCACTTGTGACACTATTTTTCACGACCGTATTAGGTCGTATTACCGTTATTCTAGCTCGTAACGAAAACCGCGGCACTACTCTTTAGTACCGTTTTCTTTTAGCTCACGCTAATTCGCATTCGTTTTTCAGTAACCGCAAATCGAGCTCTCGTAACCAAACGGTGGTACTTCCTTTAGTACCAGCTTATTTTCAGCTCACGTTCGTACTTCACCGGACGCTTTGCACAGTCTGACGTTTCGCTTTCGGTATGCCTTCGGCCACAAAATTCGGTGTTCTTGACGAACCTTATTTAGTACTTAGTTCTTATATTTATTTAAAACTAACAAGTATTGACGTAGTCCTTAACCCTAAGTTATCACAACTAATGTTTAAGGGTTATACTTGAGCGATAGTGAGCGGAATTTATGTTATTTGTTACTTTATTAAAGCCCTTGTGGGTTGACAGAATGACGCTGGACGGCAGCCACCGTGCGATTATCTGAATACCTCACCCTAAGCCTTAGAGTTACATTAATAGTGCCAGTTCATTTAAACAGGCCGACATCGGACGGCTGCCGAACCACTTTCTTAAAACTGTACGGTAGCGGTTGACTACTATGCAGGTGAAGTTTGCTCAGTCCTGGTCTTGACTGCCTGGTCTCAGGATTGTTTTTGGGTTAGGCATTTCTCGAGGTGGTGGTACGAATCCTCACTCCTAATTCAACCGGTCTACTCAAGAATAGTGCGCCCCACACCGATGACGCCGGACGGTAGCCGCCGACGTGTTAGCACTACTAAATGTATTCGAGACCCACCTGTACTCTCGCCGTCGTTACCACTTACTCGACACGAAAGGGCCAAAGTTTTTAAAATATTACTAAGCCTAGTACTTTATTGTTACCTATCACCCGTAGTTAGCCTTATTGCCACTGTTTACAGTATTTCTTGGGAAAACTAATATTACTAATTAAAAATAATAATGGTTTAAAGATACTTATTTGTGCTGCCAACTACAGTTATGTCCTTCACCCTAGACCCGCTTTCACTTTGATCCGTAAAGGTCAACAAGAAAACCGCGCGTTCTTTGCGCAACAGATGCCGACAAACTATTAAGCAAGATCAGTGAAATCGGAAACCCGAGTATAGGCGTTTCCTTTATATTCGTTACTAATAAAAGGGCCGAGTGCAAGCTCCTCCTGTAGACAATATGCGACTTGCACCCGCAATTCTTTGCGTGTCGGTACTCATTACACTATAAATCACTGTAAAATGACCCAAAACAATCGGGAACAAAACTGCCGATTCAATCCGCTGACGTAAGTACAAGATGGCGGATGTTAAATACACATAGCCGCCGAGATAACAAATTAAAACGATTAAAATTAGCTAGGTACGCCGTAAAGATAAAATGCATAAGTATATAATTAACACGTGGCTGTAAAACGCTTCCCCGATGCAGTCAAATTCCACGAAATCAAAGATCCAACTGACTTGTACAATAAAATCAAAACTAAATTTGACATAGCTAATAAACAAAATTAATGAAAATATGCAAATTAAGACAGAAAAAGTAAGTTTTAAAATTTTGAAGAAATCGAAATTTGAGGGAACCGTATAATAAACTATTTAGTGAAAAAGATAGAAAAATTGGGATTTTTGCCCGGGAACCCTTTGGTAGCTTACTAAACCCCCGACACTCTATAAAATAACAGAACTTTCTTTATCGTCGTATTTTCCTTATTCCTCTAGCTAAGTAATTACATATCCGACTTCCAACATCATTCTTCTCAACTAATTTCATCATCATTCTCTAAATTTTACCTTCCTCTAAGCATCCCAAAAACTTCCCAAATTCATTTCTTTCTTAACAAAATACCTTTCGTGCTTCCCTCACACCCTTCTTCTATATTTTTTTCCTAATTTTCAACTCCTTGCGCTTACTGCTACGTTATATGTTCATTCGCCAATTTCCTTCCTATATACCCTATCCAATCTTTCCTCCTTTTCAAATTTACTTATAATAATTTTCTCCTTTCCAAAATGCCTTATTTTTCTTTTCTGCGCTTTCCCATAACCCTACCTCCACTACCAACCTTTTTTCAAATGTCCAAATTTTACTAGCTATCCCATCTTTCCCTGTCAAAACCCCAATTAACGTGATAAATCTACCCCCCCTTTTCATAAATTTCAAATTTCTTTTTAATTTCTTCCCCTTGAAATTCCCCACTTTCAGGCCATTGCTCCTTCCACAAAACACCAATGTTCCCTCCACTCCCCACAATTTCCCCCAACTGTTTTCCTTCAAAATTTCTTTGCCTTAAATTTTCTAACACCGCTATCCTCAAAACTTCTCTCGCTTATCAGTTTTCCTCTTAATTTCCCTTTCTACAAACTTTGCCATTTTCTCCTTTTCCTTTTATACACCTTTCCTTTAGCTGCCCTTCTTTCCCTTTAAAATTTATAAAATTCCCTAGTTCCTTTTCCCCACAATATCACATGACCCATCCCCATCCAACTCGATTTCATTTCTACTTCACCACAGTTTTTCAAAAATTTCTTTTACCCCTATCCCGCCCCACCGTTATGTCTCCAACCCATTTTTACTACCTCCAAATTTTTCAAAATTGGCGTAATTTCCAAACATCAAAAACTATCTAAAAATCCACTTTCGCATTCTCTTACCCCTGCCCATTTTTCATTCTCCTTTGGATGGTTAACGAGATTCCACTTTTGCGAAAGATTCCGTTTTGATGGTCAATACCGTCATCTATCCCGTCTTTCTTTCACTTTCAAAGACTTGCAATAATTTTGTTTAATCTTTTTAGTTTTTCAATAATTTTGTTGTGTAGGGGCGGGGCAAGCACGATCGGGGGTGGCAAATTTAATATATTTCGGCAGCTCCCTATCATGGCTGGCTGGCCTTCTCACTCAAGCACCCCTAACTCACGCCCACATTTTGTAATATATTTTCCTAAATTTTCTGTTATATATCTCGGTCCATCTTCTGGGCTTGTAGCCTTCGAGATCCTAGGGCCTACACGTCCCAAATCTTATTCTGCGGACACTTTATTTCACTCACTAACAAATTACAAAGTACACACATTAAACAAATGAACGGTTGAACCGTACTCATCTTAATTGCGCAGCTTATGATGCCAACTGAGGCCCTAATCTAATGCGTCGTTAACAGAGAAATGTGTGCACTTACTCGACGCCGTCAGCATATACACCCGTGTGCATAAAAACATTACATCCGATACCTTGTAACGACCTTCGTGAGTTGTTACACTAAGCAGGTTTTGCGTAACAACTTTGGTGCGTTGTCACGCATAAGCGCTTGTACGTAACAACATTGCTAATGTTGTTAGGTTCGAATGTTGTTACTTGCACTCGTAGTTTTACAACAACAATCGAATGTTGTTACGTACATTCTTAATCATACATACTCAATTCCAAGGTCAAAGTTGACAACCGTGTTTTACTTAAGACAAACATGCAACTGTTCGTCGAATCTTATGGACATTATAAATAACTCGAAAAAATATAGAGATCGCAATCGCGTCATGTTATGTTTGAATGGTACGAGTTGAAATTTATCGGAGTTCAGGTCGGGTTCGAAGAAGGATCTCTAGTATTTAGTTTATCTTAGTGGCGCTGATAATAAACCGCGTTTATTACCTTGAAAGGGCAGATACTCCAAGCATCATCCTCTGTTTTATTGCCTGCCCCTCCACTTTTGAAAATCTAGCGACGCGCGCGATCGCACCCACGTTGTTTACAGCTTCCGTTGCTCCAGAGTATTTTCCATTAAATGTATTTAGTTGAATTAATTTCCCATTCCGCCCCGCCGACGACCGGCTGACTATACCCTTTCCGCTTGGATGTTCAACATGTATGGTATAATAATTTTACATGATTTCGATTGTCTAACATTCAATTTGCTCGTAAACTGGTTTGTTTTATAATACGTGTACCGCATCAACACAGCGAGTGGTACATCGAATACAAAATAATATGGCCAAATTAACCTCTCTTATCATGTTAAAATTTATTGTTCTTTGAAGAAGCGCCCTTTTACATTCTTTAAATATATTTCAGTGATATATTTCTATAGAAGTCGTTTATGCATTATTTCGGCGCATACATGTGTGTGTTTACTGATATCATTATTATTTTCGATTCAACATTACAATGAAGCTTGCATTAGTTATGTATTGAGAAAATAATTTGAAACTAGGATCGCCGCCACGAGATGGGAACACTGCTGTTTCGGGCACCGCCCTTCTCCTGTTTTGACTGATTCCCCCATTTTATAAATTTATAAATTTAAAAATAACTCTGAACTCGCAACTGTTACATACGTTGAGCTAACTCCATAACCCGTAGGGCCCAAGGTAAAGAGAGGCGACGCCCCTCTTTACCGCTCACATGTGTGATAAATAAAAAGATGCGATAGGTTAAGTATGAAAAAGACAGCATCGAAATGTTAACGTATATTAGCCTGCTCCTCTTACTTGTTCGAAAAATGTTGCTTATGATTTGCGACTATTGTTCATTGGGTAACTGCTGACGATACGTTGTTTGATTTTTGTGGTTTGCGCCGAAATTTTGGAAAAATAGTGATTTGTGCTGGAATTATAAAAGTGTTATTTTGCTGTAGCCGTGGCTCTGTTGCGTCAGTTTCTCTAAATATCTGGAACATTGAAGATACTTTAGTTCTTTAGTTCTTTGAATATGATATGTTATAATCAGGCCCGTGACCCCATATAGTATCATCCATGCAACCCACCTACAGAATAATGTAAAGACTTTTTAAAGACCGTAGTTCTTCAATTTTATGACCAATAACACAGATTACAGTTCATGTATATATTTATATATGAATGTATTTGACAAATAAAATTTATGTTGAGTTTAAACAATAACTAAATAGCATACTAAAAATGTTCACTACAATGTTACATTTAAACTACAACAGGGAACGGCACCAGCACTGAAGACATCGGAATTGAGTATATATCGTTAAGTTTCTGCTTAGCAACATTCGATTGTTGTTATAAATTTGCGAGTGCAAGCAACAACATTCGAACGTAACAACATTAGCAATGTTGTTACATACAGTCGCTTATGCGTAACAACGCACCAAAGTTGTTACGCAGAACCTGCTTTGCGTAACAACTCACGAAGGTTGTTACATACTATCGAATGTAATGTTTCCATACACACGTGTGTATATGCTGACTATGTCGAGTAAGTGCACACATTTCTATGTGAACGACACATAACTGCGCAACCACTTAAATATCTGAGCTATAGGTCTTACTCCCAATTTTCTTTTAGTTGGTTTCTCTAAGTGTTCCAAATGTATAACGTTTTGCAAGTTTACTCTGGTTCTACTCCCGTAGAATTCTCTCTTGAACCTAAGTGAATTTTAGTCGTTAGAGAATAAATTTTTATGATTTTCTAAAATTATTAAGTATAAACAAATTTTAAGATTTTATTCAAAAATCTAGCAGATACACATACACATATCCGCTAATGTAGGCCTAATGCTTAGGGCACCTTGCCCTTACACTCAAATTCGCTATATTTTAAACTTTGGCTTAGACTCACATAAAATTCTTTTAATTTTGTTACTCCCTTTTAAAGGTTCCGGTAATATGTATAAAGTACACATATCGAAAAGACATGCCAGCAGAACATCGAGCGTGAGTTTTTTTGAGTGAGTGGTAGAACACGAGCACAAAAACAACTTAAAACTATGTCCAGCTGACCACGTTGCTCACACAACGCCTTGGTTGAAACTGCCTACCAGGGATGCCGACGACAGTGCATCCTCACTGTTGTGTGACCTCAGGTACACGGCTGATTTTAATCACCTGGCTAGTGCAGGAGACATGAAAGATTTTCCGTAAGCAACTTGTGCTTAAAACTGAGCGAGCACCTTCTCTGTTCATACAAATAAGGAGTAGTACACATCCAATTGCGAAACACTACAGTTTTTAATGAAACAAAAACTCATGCGATTTATCAAACTTAAAACTAACTTTTGATATTGGATGTATGGATTAGCTCCTGACGAATGTTTTAAAAAAATTATTTTTAAAATTTTGGGCAACACTATTTTTTAAACTTCATAAATTTTTTTCAATCCCGTAGTGTTTTACCATGTGTCAGCAAGGCCCGAGTTTTCCAACATTTTTTAATTATCTTCCTCATAAAAAATAGTTTGAATGCAATAGCTCGAACCCTGTTTGTTAAAATGCAGAGAATTACATAAAATTCCTCGTATTGGCATTGAGATATAAAATTGAAAAATATATTGCTCCTCTTTAACAGTACACTCGTTTTAAGGATCCGTAGTTAAAAATGAGTTACGATTCGTATTTTATTAAAGTTTTGCAAAAAGTGCTTTTGTTCGTAAAACGTTACCAGCTAATGGAGTATTCACACATGACCCGATAACTGCCATAAAACTATATATTTGTAATAATAAACAAATTTATTACTCACCTAAGCTGTGCTTACTCCCATATTCCTTTTTGGGCCCCACTCCAGTACATTATTAGTATCAGTCTAAAAAGCGTATTGTGCCAATCGATATTTTTTGGCACCATCTCCGTTTGATAAGACAACTCTTTGCAATTATGAGAAGAAAGTTTATTGAAATTTTAAAAACATAGAAACACCTAACTGAGAAGCAACGCTTCCACATAAACAACTATATATTTCCGACTTTTTCATGAACATTGCCTATTCGTGAATTTTCCCTGCAATAACTACAAGCCATTAGGGCTATCAGCGCAATGATTTTAAATACGGACTGTACCTTGTAACGACTGCACGTTAGTTCCTATTTTTTTAATTTATTAAAAATATGCCTTATAAAACCGACAAAAATGAAGCGTATAAGTGTCTTATAGTCAGTCATCAGGTAAATCAAAGCATACTTTCCAATACTCTAGCAAAACAAGTATTACGCATATAAACGTAAACTGAAAAAAAAATATTTTATGCGTGTGTAAACTTAACCTGCGCTCGCTGACTATCCTATTTTGTTATCTGGAAAAAATTGTGTACTCTATCGACTCAAGCAAAAATTTGCTGTTTTCTGTTCGCGAACATTGAAATTGTTTGCGAACGAAATTTTATGCGCAAGTAAACTTAAAATGACCCCGGAAACCATCCTATTTTGTATTTTTGGATAAAATTTGTTACGGAACGCTTTTTTGTCAATTGAAATTCGGCGTAAAACTGTTCACGAACACAGCGTTCGTGATTGAAATCTAACCATTTTGTGTTCGCGAAGATTGAAGTAAAATTACCCAAATGTTTGAGAAGGACAATTTGTCTATTTGATTGGGACATCACTTTAGCATTAAATTTGTTCGCGAACACTGTATAATCTAAATTCAAATGATAATTCATTAGGGAACAGAATTTCTGCAAACTGAAATCGTCAAAATTCTGTTCGAACACAAGGTCTAATTTCGGGTACTTCAATTTGATTTTGCCAATTTTTGGTTAGCGAAAAACCGAATGAAATTAAGCCTGTTTTCCGTAACTAGGGTTTGCGATTCAATATCGGTAATGACAGAATACGATGGTTCGCGGGGTCACCTTAAGTTTACTCACGCATTATCGCTTTTGAATTACTGAGGGTTATGTTCGCGAGCATAATAACAAAATACCGGAACCTTTCGTTTATGCCATCGCATTTACGTGGAATTTGTTCGGGAACAGAGACGAATCCTAAGTGAAAACTAATAATTGTCGTAGAACTTTTATTGGCCGATAGCAATGAATCGAATCCCCTTTCTTGCTTGTTCACTAACAATGAATGTGGATTCGACATCGGATTTTACAAAATAGGATAGTTAGCGGGCGCAGGTTAAGTTTAGCCGCGCTTTAAAATCAAGTCAGAAAATTCGTGGGAAGATTTAAACATTTTTTAATGTTCATTTGATTTTCCAATTAGGAGCTCCCGTGTGCACCACATTGATAACGGCCAACGACACGCCACTAACAATTGCATCACAGTAGTTAACACGAATGTCCCAAATAGGACGAAAAATTTATCCCAAAACTACTATATTTATCCCCAAAACGAAGAAAATGGTTTCCTTTTTTAAGTTTTAAATATAATGCAGGTTTCACAGAATAATGACTGCAAAAAGTGGACAGTTTTGTCTTTAACAGCCGTTTGCAAGAAAGTAAAATCTCTAATGGACGGTTATAAAATATTTTAGTTTCTTGAAAACGGCTGCTAGAGATTTTTGTCTTTAATAACCGCTTGTTTGATATCGAAATCTCTAACAGATGGCTGTAAGAAACTTAGGTCTTATATAGATAGCCATTAAATACCTAAATCTCTGACGGCTAGTTGTTGGAGACTAAAATGTCCTGCAGCTAGCGATAACAGATTATTGTCTCTATGTTAGAAACTTTTATCTCTTACGGCCAGCTATAAAATATAAAAGTCTCTAATAGCTATCCATTATACTTTCAAATATTTAAAGGTTGGCTGTAAGAGATTTTTGTATGTTACAGCTGAATGTAAGAGACAAAAGTTTCTAACAGGTAGCCATTAGAAACAAAAATCCGTAAGCTATGCTATCTGAAATTGGTTTTAGTCTCTTATGGGTAGCTCTAGACATTGTATTTCACGCGGTACAAAAGGGTTAGATTTTCAAGCTCCAACGCGGCTCGAGTCATCGTAAGAAATATCCGGCTCGGTTTTACGTCACGCTTGGTATAAACTAGTTCGGCTCGCCACTTCACGACCTGTATCCGACTTTGGTAAGCGATGCTCAGTTCGGCTCATAATAATAAAAGTTTGCGATTCCCTAACAGAGATAACACTATAATATACAAACCAATATAGGATCTGCTTTTCAAATACACAAGGCACAGCACTCACAGACAGATCTCAGTTTCGGCTCGGGTATTCATGCGCCAATGCTTTTTGGCGCACGTAAAGCCTAAATTCTCACCTCCGACGTCCAGTTTAAAGTGAAGCTTTATTGATTCATTGAGCTTAACTGTAGTTTCACATTGATTTTTCGTATGCATGGTTTTAATTTTAGACTGTCAATTAAACTTACTCGTTCTATATTAGCGATTCTCAACGATTCATCGCCGCGTTATGAGTCTACTACGTTAAACTGCTACGAAAATGTCGACAATCATTTCGCGTGCGCCTATCGCTAATAAAGGCTCATCGCAAAGCAATGTTCATAAATCGTCACGTCAAGCCAACAGTACTAACCAGCTGTCTGAGCGCCAGCCTCGTCATTCGCATCAGTCGTCTGAAATTTCGACCGATAACGAACTTTGCGCTGAATGTAAAAAATAAGGCGGGAACGACTGTTTCGAATGCGATCTTTGCGGATGCTGGATCCACTTTACCTGCATCAACATCGCTAAAACCGACGCCAAACTGTATGAAATTGCTCATGTACTAATGTAATAACGGCGACGCAGCTGCATGGCGCAACTTCCTAACACCATGCCCATACGACCCCGGCTATCATAACCTCAAGGGTGATGTTGTAAAACTAAGTTTTACGGTTTAGCCATTTTTTTTGGTCAGACCCAAGAAGTTATGGAGCTTAGCAGGCCGCAGGCGCGCTTCACGGGGTGTGTTCGGACCCCGCCCGATTGGTTGCGTACGTGTCTAGTATCTTGGCATGATTGCTGAGGTCCCCCAGGGAGGTTGACACCGAAACCTGCTCACAGATCATAATGTCAAACCGATATTCCCTATCCTGAGCTAACGGAAGTTGTTTAGTCTAGCGTAATTTAAAGCATAAACGCGTAATAATTTAGATTTACTAAGTGAAATTTGAGTTACCCTGAGTTTATGCCTGGCCAAACACTTTATTCTTAGTAGCCTAAGTGGCCCCACAGGGTTCCGACAGGCCCTGAAACGTTTAACGTCGGACTGTCTATTTTGTAACGTGATAATTTTGACTGTGTTAATATTGAGTGATAAAGTTGTCGCAGTAAATTTTATCTTTCGAGTGAGTGTGACTATTAGACCAGTAAATTTGATAAGTGATTTGGTGGACCACTCTCGCTGTAATTCTGTATCTGTCGTAATGAACAATGGTGGCGAACCGCACGTGTCAGGGCTTGGAATGTTCCCCTCGTCAAGCCGTGGCACGCAGGGTTGGCCCGTCCGTTCGGACGCACTTATTACGCTTTGGTACAAACAACAATGGACACTAGGGATGATTTTCAACGTTTTATTTCAAAATATATACAATACAGATCGAATACGGGCAGTTGGAGCGTTATACAAACAGAAACTCTGAGGCAGACGAACTCGTCCATTCCCTTGTCCGCGTCTACTCGGGGAGCGAGGCGGTGCGAGCGAGCACGTTCCCGGAAATACCGGACCAAAATCTATACCCTAGACGTTCAACTAAGTCCGCTATAACTCAAGTTATGTGTTCTGGCATGCTTCGAAGTTCGCTCTAGATCTCGCGGGGCTTTCCACACACTTAGAGGACCCTGCGGGAAAAATGGTAGCTCGCCTCCGTTACCCTATAACTTTAGTCGAATGGGAGCATGAATCGGGGGTACGCGGAAAGGCATGGACCTACGACAAAAGTTAGGACATAGTTGTATTATCAAAACTGTCTATTTTACAAGTCAAAACACGGTGAAAGACCAACGAATACGTATAGAACAAACAATCGGGTACTGATAACCGTCGCACAAAGAGCGAGGTGCCCATAGGGACGTCCAATGATAAATACTTCGTCCTGTGTGCCGTCTTAGTTCAGTAAATCCTACCTAACAGCCCTACTGAGCCTCTCGTGGCGCTTTGTCCTTAGGCCGGGTTTTACACTAATCAATAATAAGTTCCACTTGGCGTCTCCAGCAGTCCAAAATGAGGATCGAGATTTTTCCCCTTGTCTTAGCACTTCGTAACCGGTAGGCCGATGACAATGCTGTTGATTTTGGTAGGAGAGTATCAAGTGAGCTACGTTATGTCGGCATAGGACGGAGTCTCACTCGTTTTGAAAGGTCGCCCCTGGTTACTATTCCGACAGCCTAAATAGGCGTGAGCACGAGCAATTTTCGTCTTTGGCGATTTTCTTGGCGACCCATGTCGCCTCCTTTCCCTAATGTTCGGTCGGAGCGTCGCACTCGTCCCATAACTGGGACTCGTTTTCGCCTGGGGTGGGTTGGTACTTTTCTTTTGGGGTTGTTTTGGTTGGTTCCTTTCTTTTCTTTTCCTGCTTTGTTTCTTTTGTTTCCTGTGTCGCTGTTGTCTTTGCCGTCCTCTCTCTATCGATTTTCCTATTGCCTTATTACACTGTACGCGTCGAAATTGCACAGCGTCTCAACTGTACTATCGAAAAGGTGCAGTTGAGTTATTACTGAAATTTTAACAAATTTTGTCAGAACTCGATGGTCGAATGGTTAAAACTGAAAGATCTGCAGCGGACTTAAATCCTCCGTGCAGGATCGAAACTCAACAAGGGAAAATGAAAAAGGAGAGAGACAAAACGACAAAAGTCAAGGCAAAGGCATACATAGTACATAGCCTAACGGGCAACCAGCGGTAAAATACAAAAAACCTAAACTCATCGCTCCAAGAAGAAAAAGGGGTTTTGCACTTACTCGGTTTGGGGTCAAAACGAATCGCGAGGGGTCGCGATTTTCCTTTTATTGATTTTAGAGTAGGGCGATGTCCCTTTTGGACATCGGGCACTCTAGCGTGCCGTTGAATGGATTTACTGTGACCGATTTTGGGTGTCTAACCATGCCGTCACTTCGCTCTAATAGAAGGTGGTTTCCTACGTGGTATTATCAGGCTTGACCACGCGTACGTAGTAGGGTGAACTTTGGTAAACTTACTAGCCGAGTCGGGACAGTTCCCGCGTGAGCATTATAAGGCAGCATCCTTTATGGGTTCCTAGCAAGTTTTGTCATGAGAGGCTGTTGTGGGTTCGGGCGGTCAGGGCTGAACTTCACACAAACCAATAAAGACTCTCAGGTGATAATCAAACAATGCATTGACATTACTCTAGATCAAAAGGATTGAGCTAATTTGCTACTCGGCAATCATTCTTAGTTGAAAACAAACACCTTATGCTCAGGTTAATGTGCTTAGAATTTGTTTAATCCTTTCTATTTCCCAAATTTTCTTAACTCGTCCTGATAAATGAAATTTTCGGGGCTCCCTAAAGCCCTACAGAGGCTAGTCCTCTGTCCCTAACTGCAAAGTCAGTCCGCGCTCAAGCAGCGGCATGAGTGTCAAACAGTCCACTAAGCTATAAATTCGTAAACAAGAAACATGAACAAGTAAGCCTGTCCCTATAACTGGTCGGGGAAATTTTACCGTGGTCAGCTCAGGAAAAATTCAACTACCCTAACTCAAGAGCAACACATCATGTAAAACATGGACGAGAAGCGTCCATTTTGATTTGCCTTACCTATGACCACGGGGAATCAGAACTACTTCGACCGTTGTGTTCACAATCCAATACCCCACCGTGCAATCACTCAACGCGTCCCCAAAACGGAACTCGACAGAGGAGGTTTGTCAAAGGCCATGTGAAAATGTGACAGACTAACATGGGTAAACCAGACGTCCTGCGACGGGCGTCCAGTCGAACTACCGAAGCAAAAATCGCACTATAACCAAGTAAAATTTGATGATCTGTTACATCTTGATCTGGGGAAAATAAACCCCCATATGCCTGGTTCACTTCCTGACTTACGATGTTCGGTCCGGGACAGCAACCGCTAGTCCCCCTCCGCGAGACGGAAGATGTTTACGCGGGTCCTCCATCGGCCGAATCCCATTCCAAACGCAAAGCGAAGAAAACACAGAAAAGTAAAACGAATTGCGAAACCGATGTTGTAAAACTCTAGCGTCGGAGCCGGTCAGTAAAGTCGACCGAACTCCGCGCTGCCGAAGTCGAACTGATTCCAAGAGACGACGCGTAGTCGTCGCCTCAAAATTTTCAGCTATGTTGAAGGATAGCGATTTTGTCGCTATCCAATCGGAGAAGGTCTTTGAACGCCCACCTTTTTTGAGTTCAAACCCGGGCGCCCAATCGAAAAATTCCCAAGATTTTATTTTTGACAGCTATCGTAAACCCTGGGTCCCCTTTAGAGAGAGTCGGCTTCAATCGAAATCGCCGACATCAAATTTGAACCCTCCGAATACTCGGAGGTCGACCATCTGTGAATTTTAGCCCGAATTCCAACGGGATCTTGAACCTCGTCCATCTTTACTTTTAAATTTACGTCAGAAATTTATCTAGAGATCATCACTCAGATCTCTTAAACCTCTTACCTAATCCTAAATTACCCGTTATCCCCTAACTGTTCTACAAAAATGGTTGGGTCACCGTCAAATTCGAAATTTTGAATCTTCTTCTCCATACAAAATACTCGGATTAAGCTGTAAATCTGTCCTCATTTCAGGACAGATAGGTCTTCTCGTCCCCATTCATCAAATTCCCACCAGCTAACTCGTCGATTTAAGGTCAAATTCCAGCTAGTTAGCGAGTTAGCTGCCTCATCCATCACCTAATTAAGCTTATTAAGAGTCCATCTGGGGCCGAATTTTGCTGCCACATCCATGGGTAAACGTGCAAACATTGCACGTTTACATGTCAGCTTACAAAATAAAGCCAAACATTCCTAACATTCCTAGCTGATGGCTTTTCAAATATCCCGACAGGACGTCTTTAGACGTCCCGAAGGGGGGTCCGAAGGTGCGAATGAGCTTGTTTCGCGGTCTGGGGCGCAGCACACTCCTATGTATCCTCTGAGCTACAGCGGATCTATTCAGAAACTCCCAGAGCCCACGGGAGGGCCCTAAACATACCCCCCGTCCTTCCTAGTCATATGCGTCCAGTCCGTCCGTAAAACTTATAAGTTTAGTAGAATTTTGTACGTCTTGTCCTCGTTCGTCCTGTTTTTTTGTCATGTTCTTACATACTATATATATATACATATATCTCTATATCCATATACACATACACATATACATACAATACTCATGAGCACATAAACACACACTACACATGAGACACACAGGCGACCTGAGCGACAGAAAGGTCGCTCAAGTTCACACCAGAAACACGCAGAACAACAACAACAACAACTGCACAACCACACAGCAACCACAACAACAACGACAAACACAACACAACCACGACGACAACAACAGCGACAACCGACCAAAGAAGTCGGTTAGAGAGAGAGAAAACGAAAAAGAAAAAGCGGAAAAGAAGGGGCACGGGAAGGGAGGCGGGACAGGGGGTTCCCGAGGGATTTTCGAGGGGCTGGGGCGAAATTCGGTCCCAGGACGAAGAACGGGGCCGAACGATACCAAACACGAGGGGGGTAGACGCAGGGGCGGGTCGGGAACCAATTTTGGGTTCCGTCATATAGTAGCATACAGGGTTTCAGCGGGCGTTCCCGCGCTAACGGTTGGGCGGAGCGACGCCCGCCGGGCATCGTTGAACTCGCCTTGGAACGGCGATTCAAACGAGGGGTGATTTCTCTGCCCTGAAGGCAGCGGTTAAAGGGGCATTAAAATCACTACAGATAGAGAGAGTTCCGATGGTGGTGGGGCGCTTTCGTCGGCCGTCCCGGGTTAACGGGGCAACTGACGGAGACCCGCCGAGCATCTTCGGAGATGTATCGAAGTGTTGAATACGATGAGGGGCGATTTGCCTACTTTCGAGCTAGGGATAAATTTTCGGTTGGTTCGTGCCCACTTTCAGTCAGTGTGCCGAATTGGGTACACTTTAACGGGTTATATCGGGCTAGCGAGGAGTCGGGCGGAGACCCGCCGTATTTCGTTGGGTTGGCCAAGAGCAGGCGAGTAGAATGGGGGGGTCGCATGGGCGCATTTAGGGTGAGGGGTCAGGTGCGGGGTTGGTACAAACAGACGGCATTTTATGTTGAATTTTCGTGGTACATTATAAAACAGAGAGAGAAACGATATGGCAGCGGGATGACTAGTCAGGTCGAAAATAATTGATGATATTGACGAAATAACCGCCCAATTAGTCAGCTGTATCGCTTCGATATCTGAACGTGACGAAAAATGGCTGCAGCAGATTCAAGGTTTGCCTGCAGCGGAATTACCGGCCGAGGAGGAACTGTACGGGCTCACAACTCAGGGTGAGAACGGATATCTGGTGCTCGTTGAGGAGGCTCGCGATTTGATTTGCAGCTTAGAACGCAAACGGCGGGAAGTCAGTCGTATGGTGGTGCCACCTCCGCAAGACGATGCGGTTGCGGAGGCGGGTCCTTCACATCGTGGAGGAAATACTGCTGGGGTTGGACGCTCAACAAAGCTTCCCAAGCTGGTTCTGCCTGTTTTTAGTGGTAACTATTTGGAGTGGGAGAACTTCTGGAGGATATTCGAGACAAACATCGACAAACACAGCATTAGTCCGACTGAAAAATTTTCGTACTTGCGGTCATTGCTTTCGGGGCCGGCTCTTCAAGCCATAGAAGGAATAATCATCAACGACGATAACTACCGAGTCGCAGTTTCTATTCTCAAAGAGCGGTTCCAACGATCGTCTGACTATCTTGTCAATAATCTTTACAGTCAGTTGAAGCGATTGCCGGCAGCGTCGGGCGGCGTGGTGGATCTACAGCGGACTCGTGATTTGTTGGAGATGATATTTCGTCAGTTGCAGAATTGCGGCGAAGACGTCGATAGCAACAAGTCTCTTGCGCTGGAGATATTCAGCAAATTTCCAAGCAACGTTGTGAAGGAATTAATGCGACATCACGGAATCTCTACTGGGTCAACCGTTAATCAGATCCGGGAGGCAATCACCAACTATATAAAGAAGGCTGAGTCTGTGTGCGAAATGATGGAGGACCTCGACCCATTTGCAGCAAAACGCCGAAATGCATCTAACGACGCGTATGTCGGTACCTCTAAGGTTGGAGGGGCCACGAAACCGCGGGCTTCCGGTCGTCAAGATGGGTATGTCGACACCCGAAATTGGTATGCATCAAATACGACGTCTGCCTTCACAACTGCAAGTGGAGATATGAGACAGCAGCGTTGCGTCTTATGTGATGGCGCCCACGAGAACTCGCGATGTGTTAATTTCCCGACGGCCCGCATGAAGGTGGAACGTCTCCGGAGCATGGGCAGATGTTTCCGGTGTTTCGGTCTTGGTCACATGTCATCGACGTGTCCTACACCCAAAGATCAGCTGCGCTGCACACACTGTAGCGCGATAGGTCGGCACCCTTCTGCTTCATGTCCGGTCAAGTTTCCGAACGTAAACCGTCCGAAGTCGGATGTGGCTACGGATGGGAAACAACATGAGCAAGCTGCCGCTGTTAATGTCACAGTTGACGACGCCAAACCGAGTGAGACCGAAGAGGTTGCTGGCGCTGCTCTGTTGAATGTCAACGAGAGATCGTTGCTGCTCACTGCAAAAACTATGGCTCGAAACGAGTCGACTGGGTCCGAACTAAATGTCCGAATCCTCTTCGACACCGGAAGCCACCGGACGTATATCACGACGGCGCAAGCTGACTGTTTGAACATCACCACGTTGCAGAACGAGTCTGTTCAACTAGCTGTATTCGGACAGGAGCGCTCTGAGTAACCCATGGTCTCCCGACGTGTCCGATTCAGTATCAAACAGCGGGACGGGTCATTCCGACCAGTCGTTGCTAACACAGCACCAGTCATAACTAGTTATGCCATTCGTACCGCGCAGTTGCTGTCTGATGATTTGAAATTGATTCGGGAGATGAATTACGCGTTAGCCGATGACATTGATTGCGATGGGAGAAGTACGATCGACATCCTGCTAGGCTCGGACTATTTATGGGAGTTCATGTGCGGCTCTCGATTGCAGACCGCATCGGGTCTATATTTGATACCGTCTACGTTGGGACTTTTGTTGGCGGGACGTTACGACGCCGAACCAGGCGGTGATCTCGGCCAAACAGCGTTAGTCTGCCTTACCGAGACTTTCAGTCGAATTCCTCTTCGTGGCGGTCTGATTGCAACATGTAATCCAACGTGCGACCGTTCTCCCGATGTTGACCAATTTTGGTGCCTGGAGAATGTTGGCATCAGAGACAACCCTCACCATAAGGACGATGATGAGGCTTTGCGGCAATTCAACGAATCTATTGAACATCGCGATGGCAGATATGAGGTCAGGTGGCCTTGGAAGCAGAATTGTACCGAGTTACCGTCGAACCGCGAACTAGCGTATGGCCGCTTGAAATCGCTACACAAACGTCTGAACGCCGCTAAGAGCGGCGACGTTCTGGTTAAATATCAAGAGGTATTGGACGGACAAATTGAAAAGGGTGTAATAGAAGTAGTGAACGATGAAACGACGAAGTCGACGGCTGACGGTGGTGGTATGGTGCACTACGTGCCACACCACCCGGTAGTGAAGCCTGACAGCGCTACCACAAAGGTCAGAATCGTCTACGATGCATCCGCACGAACGCTAAAAGAAAACCCATCGTTGAATGATTGCTTATACCGTGGTCCTGTTATACTCCCTGATTTATGCGCTGTACTCATTCGATTCCGCCTGCAACGAATTGCTGTCATTGCGGATGTGGAAAAAGCGTTTCTGCAGCTGGGGCTGCAGGAAATAGATCGGGACGTCACCCGGTTTTTGTGGCTGAAGGATGCATCGAAACCGCCGACATATAGCAACGTTTTGTGCTACCGCTTCTGCAGGGTGCCTTTCGGGATTGTGAGCAGCCCCTTCCTACTCGGAGCGACAATTCAACATCACCTGAAGCAGGAAGATCATTGGGCAGCAAAAAAGATTGCAGCTAACGTTTACGTCGACAACGTAATTTGCGGGGTCGGGACTGTCGACGACGGCGTCGAATTCTACAAGACCGCAAAGCGTATATTCAAAAACGCCGGCATGAACTTGCAAGAGTGGGCGTCAAATTCAGCGCAACTCATGGGACAAATTCCCATGAAGGACCACGCGAAAAAGAAGGTGACGAGTGTGCTAGGAGTTGGTTGGAACTCGGACTGTGATACAATCAACATCCACGTTGGGGGCGACTGTACTGCTAGCATAGGTACAAAGCGTCAAATTTTGTATTTCGTCGCCTCTATCTACGACCCATTGAGTTATTTCCAACCAGTCACGATTCGAGCCAAACGACTGCTACAACGGATATGGTTAGCTGAGTATGGTTGGGACGATCCAATATGTGACGAATTGAAGGCGGAATTCGCTGTTATACAGGCGGAATGCGCCGCAATAGCATCTGTCTCGGTATGTCGCTGCCCGGCAACGCTGAACGCTGAATCTGATATTCAACTGGTCGTATTTTGTGATGCGTCTACTATGGCGTACGCGGCTTGTGTCTATCTGCGGATTCGGGATGAATATTCCCGGCAGTGGTCGTCCAATCTGATCTTTAGCAAGTGTCGTCTTTGTCCGAAAAAACGGTCTGGCGCCGATATAACACTTCCCCGGTTGGAGCTATTAGCCGCCGTTATCGGAGTCCGAGCGGGTTGTTTTGTGCGTAGCTGCCTTGCGGCTGCGGATACTGGTACAATGCGTCGGATGATTTTATTTACGGATTCTATGTGTGTGCTTCGATGGCTTCGCAGTAGTAAACTTTTATCCGTGTTTGTACAAAGCCGTGTGGATGAATTGACAAGTGTAGAAAGTTGCAGTTTCCGTTTTGTGGATACGAAGCAAAACCCAGCCGACCTCAGTACTCGCGGTAGAACTATAGCTGAATTGACTGGGTGTGAGCTGTGGTGGAGCGGACCGTCTTGGATTCGTAGAGATGATGAAATGTGGCCCGTCTCAAAATTCGAACCGTCGCTGGACACATGGGGCGACGAAGCTAATGCTGAACTGCGGAAGACCGCCCCGGCAGTTTTCCAGCACTTTATTCGTCAGAGACGATGTAGAGAAACGACACCAGCCCGTTTGGAATAGATGCAAGCGGTTATAAAAAGTTTTACAAGACTGTGTCGAATAACAGCATGGTGCCTTACGTTTATGCGGACGAGTGGTGTGGAAACATACGCGAGGATGAGATTGGCGACAATCACCCCAGGCCTGGCTGCATTGTTTGTCTTGGTGACCGACCGATGCTTCATAGCGCAGGGGAATATTCGGGCGTCAAAGGTGGTATGGGTGCGATATATCCAGGCATCCTGTTTCTCCGATGCCAAAGACTGTCTGGCGCGGGACAGGCCGCACAGCCTTGTAAAACAGCTGGGCCTGCGAGAAGACGAGTATAACATTTTGCGATGTCACGGCCGTATGATGCATGCGGAGGTCAATCGTGATGCGGCGAGGCCACAGTTGCTGCCTTCTGATCATGTGGTCACCACATTAATAGTTTTAGAAGCTCACGAATCGCTCTTTCATGCAGGCGTCAGCCACTGTTTGAGTCACATTCGCAGGCAATTTTGGATTCCTCGCGGGAGGTCTGTAGTGCGAAAGGTGATAAATCGATGTGTCACATGCAAGCGCTATCGCGGGGGACCGTTTGCCTTGCCTCTGATGCCTCCCTGGCCTCGTGAAAGGCTCTCGCTATCGAGTCCGTTCCAATTCACGGGTTTGGATTATTTTGGCCCGATCACTATTCGGGTGGGGGACGGTGAACAGAAAGTGTGGGTCTGCTTGTTTACGTGCCTCGCTGTTCGTGCTGTCCATTTAGAAATGGTAGCTGACTGTACTTCCAAGGAGTTTCTTCGATGTGTTATCCGTTTTGTGGGTCGACGAGGTACGCCTGATCAAATAATCAGCGATAACGCGTCTCAGTTTAAAACAACCAAAACGGTGTTGGATCCTCTATGGGGCGCCGTCTTGCAAAGTGACGATGTATTGTCATATGCGTCTAATTCTGGCATTGATTGGCGTTTCATAACCGAACTAGCACCTTGGCAGGGTGGCATATATGAACGCCTTGTCGGCGTTGTAAAACAGTCAATGAAAGTAGCTGTGGGGCGACGGTTGTTGGAATGGAATGATCTGTTGACGATTCTTGTTGAAGTAGAAGCCATAACTAACAGTCGCCCTATTACTTATGTGTACGGGGATCTTGATTCTGGTCAGTCGTTGCGTCCTGTAGATTTTCTGACCGAACTGTCAGTGGGTATTCCGGATACGTCGACGAATATCGATAAACGGGACCTCGGTGATGTGGGTCGAGACCTCGTGGGCTATTGGAAATATAGACGAGCGATGAGCGAATCCGCAAGCGATGAGGCGGCAGCCGATGGTTTGGATTTTGACGGGTTTAAACAAGAAGAAGTTGATGAAGCTACACGACGTGCAGAACTAGTGACGAACAGAGAATCTAATGGAATCAACATGTGTATCGAAAGGTGTCTCACTGTTCTGCATACGGGCTTGTCAGACAACTTTGTGTCCGCATGATGTTTAACTATCGTGGAACAATGTCTACTGAACATTCGAGTGACTTTGGAGTTGAAACACGGATGGGGCATCAACTGTGAGGGCCGGAGTGTCGTGGAAACTGTGATTCCACGAATTCATCGCTAATGTACCTCGTGCTGCTGTTGTTTTATTTTGGTTCCAGGAGCAGCGAAACGATGTCGAAACAGTTGGGTCGGCGACGACGGGGAATTCCGGCGTGAACTGGGCTTATCTGCCTTGTTCCCGGACTTCCCGTGCTTAACCTGTTTCAGTGGTTTACCTAAAATAAAGTAAATGATAAATGCATCGTATGACGATTGTTTCGATGGGTTTTCTTTGATCGCCGAACTTGAACAGTTGTGGTCTACACTGCTCTGATTGATTGAAGTGACAGTACACTGGTCATCGTCGTCAGCGTTCATCTGAACTCCTGTGGTGACGTGCACGTCAGCACTAACTGATCGTGGTGGTGGTGGTGGTGCAACATTCGTGCGTCAACTCATCCTTTTACGTGGCGTTTACGTGCGTTTACATAGTCGTGAACAATTACTACCGCAGCAACAACAATTACGACTGCGGCAGCTGCGGCTATTATTGTCGAGGATCAAACATCCGGTTGGGCAGTGTCGATCGGGTCATATTCCGTGTCGCGTCAACCCTAGGTCCGGTGGTACGATTTCGGTCGGTCGCAAGCTTGCGTTTGGTATCGCTGTCGGGGACTCTCGACGGACTCGTGACGTTGGCATTGGTCTAGGCTGTCTCGTCTTCTTCGAGCGGTTAGTTCTTTGTCGCTGTCTATTTAACTT
>JASANE010012449.1:0-14600 GCA_030248225.1 Trileptium ribeirensis
ATTTGAACTGTTTGCTCTTCCCAGCCCATCCCGAGTCGGCAAACATCAACTCAGCCTTTGTTGTCCTCAACTTGCCGCCATCCTAATTAAGCTAAATCGAATCTAGCAGATGACCCTAGTACGCGAGGACGTCCAAAAATGTCAGAAAGAATCGAGCTAATTTGGAATTTGTATGCGAGTTCCGGCACTTCGAAGTCTCGCCGGGGGAAACCAACAACGCGAGAGCGTCCGCCTCGAGGCCAGAGACGGGGCAAACCTTAGCGTACCCCTAATCGATCGGGGGCCCTGCTCCCAGGCCCCTAGGGTCTGCGGGAGGGCCCTAAAGTCGCCCCCGTTCGTCCTGTCCGTCAATACTTTGTCCGTCCGTAAAACTCTGAAATTTTATCAATTTTTGTATGTTTTGTCCCCGTGCGTCCTCGTTTACGTCGTGTCCTTATATAGATATATATATGTAAATATAATACATACACACGTAGATACATACACATACTACACACAGTAGACACAACGGTGTCCTGAGCGACAGAAAGGTCGCTCAGGATAGATACACACACACGCCACACCAAACACAACAACAACAAAGCGGCAATAGAGAAAACCGACCAGAAACGTCGGTTAGAGAGAGAAAATGAGGACAAAAGCGAAAGGACAGCGAGGACACGAGGCGGGTGGGGGAAGGGTAGCGGGACAACGGTAATCTGGGAAGATTTTCGAGGGGCTGGGGCCAAATTCGGTCCCAGGACGGAAAACGGGGTCGATTGATACCAAACACAAGGGGGGTAGACGTAAAGGCGGGTCGGAACCCACTTTTGGGTTCCTCTATGTATTAGTATGGGGAGCTTTAGCAGGCTCTCCTGCGTTAACGGTTGGGCGGAGCGACGCCCGCCAGGTATCGTTGGACTCACTGTCCAACGGCGATTTAAATGAGGGGTGATATCGCCACTAGGGGGGCAGGAGTAAAAACGGTACTAAAATTGGTGCGGTTAGAGAGAGTCGTGGCTACAATGGGGGGCGCGTTTGTTGGTCGTTCGGGTTAACGGGGCGGCGGAGCGAGACCCGCCGGGTATTTTTGGAAATGTCTCATCGAGACGAATCTAATGAGGGGCGATTCGCCCATTTTAGAGCAGAGTGAAAAATCTCGAATTGTCGGCGTCCATCAGCAGTTGGCAGCAGCTTTCTAAGCAACTTCGCGTGGCTGCAGCGGGTCAGCGGGGATTCGGGCGGAGGTTCAAAGCCTATGGTTGGATTCAACTAGTCGCGGTGAACAAAACGAGGGGTCGCATGCGCTGGTTCTGACGCGGGGTACGGCGACGGGAATGTCGGAGAGTGATGGCTTTGTATCGGTTGCATACCGCAATAGGCTACAGAAACAAGGCGGTTTTGCCTAAAAATCGTCCACAGGACACACACATAAGTAGATACAAGTACATGTTATATATATGATATGTCCTAACTACATGGAAAGAGAGTACCCGGGTTCCCCAGTGACAATCCTACCTAGCGTAAGTAGCGATTGTCTCAACGTATCACAAGTGAAGTTCTGGCGTCGTCCAGAGCGGATTTGGATGTCCATCCGCGATTCCCAAAGTGTTCTACCAGCCTGCTCCGGTTATTTTCCGGATCACGACGATGGGCCTTCGAATTATCCCGGCATACGTCGCCCCTGCGAATTACGAAGGCTACCAAAAGTGTTCTTTCAGCTTATTTTCGACTGGTTGTTTTCCGCGGCCATTACTTAGTGTGTCGCTAAAACCAAGTAGATTTAATATTTTTAATTTCGTTCTTAACTAGCGTGTTTTCTTGAACGTGCAGCCAGGGGCCTCCTATTCCCGGACGGTCGTAACCGTCACTTTTTTTAACGCGTAGCGGCGGCTGGTTGTGGTTCCAGCGTGATGCTTACTCTCCGTCGGCATGGGGCGTAGTGTCCAGTATCTTAAATCGGCCTGATCAACCTAATTTTGTTATCCCATTTAGCGTACCTCACACAACACTCGTCCCGATGGTTAAGTGCGGCAATTAATACAAACAGTATACAACATTTATACAAAACGACAAATGATATTTTTATACAAAACGATGAATTTTA
Organism: Trileptium ribeirensis; assembly: GCA_030248225.1. NCBI lineage: Eukaryota > Metazoa > Nematoda > Enoplea > Enoplida > Thoracostomopsidae > Trileptium > Trileptium ribeirensis. The sequence goes on from JASANE010012449.1 coordinate 2,087, forward strand.
TACAAAACGACAAATGATATTTTTATACAAAACGATGAATTTTATACAAAACGACAAATGATATTTTTATACAAAACTGCAAATGATGGTTTTATACACAACGGCAAAGGATAGTTTTATACAAACGATAAACGATATTTTTATACAAAACTGCAAATGATATTCTTATACAAACGGCAAAGGATAGTTTTATACAAACGATAAACGATATTTTTACGGAAACGCTCATGTTCCAGCGCTTCCCGCTATGATTTTGAGTATGAAGGTCCTGAAATGCTCGTGGCAGGGTCGGAACGACCCTGTTACATATGTACAATATACATTATATTTTGGCTATAGTCGTCAGATTGATGAAATTTATTTTGCTTATTTCTCTTTCCAGTGCTAGACTTTAACTAGGAGTTGTCACAAATTTTAAGCAACAACGTCGTTGCTGGTTGAGGTTGTACTATATATAAAGGCAAGTGAAATGTGCAGTTTATAAGTGAAGTTATAAAGATAAAGATAAAATATTTTTAAGCCACGGATTTGGAACTATATTGCCAAAACTTTGCTCGAAACACTATGCTATTTCTCACTGTTTTGTTTATGAAGTATATGTCTATATATGAGATGACACTATAAGAAATATAAGTTATAACCTACATAGATATGTAAAATATATCTAATATACATCCAATATAGTTTAAGCATATAATGTCAGAAACTTGTGCTTCCATAGTGATATGCCGAACTCACTTTTTGATTGTCAATCCTATAAAATTTATCGTAAAAATCGTTGCGATCGCCGTGGTGAAGATGACGCTATACTTGTTAACAAAAATGTCACATATTTACAGATTCTACATACGGAACCGAGGTTGAATGAGCTTGAAGCGTTTGACCTACACTTACACACACTTACACCAGGACTGTCACATTTTAGGTAGTTATCACCAAACCGAGTTAGATCAGTCAGAACTTCGGTCGCAATTTATCCAAATTCACAATGATTTTCCGCGGCTTGTCACATAGTTTGGTGATCTTAATTATCCGCTCATCAACTAAAACTCTCAGACATACTCACTGGCAAGGAACTATGTGGAATTTATGAACTCCAACAAATAGCAATACACTCCAGGGGGCTGCATTCCTAGACCTACGTTGTTTGTTTTGTACATAAATGATCTTCTTGCAAACTTAAATAATGTTAATTGATATCTGAATGCTGATGACCTCAAACTTTATGTTAAATTGAAATGATCAGATACCCCGCAGTCAATGAGACTAGACAAAAAATCAATTATGTTGGATCATACATCGTTCAGCAGCTAAGTTTATCTAATATCAAAGGTTCCGTCTTCATAGTGCTACCAAATAAATAGCCATATTTTAGCTGTATAAGCACTGATTTAAGGATCTTGGAGTAGTATGTCAACTTTACTTAATTGAAAGGACCTGCACTGCGCAAGGAATTCTCTATAACCAAAGGCTTATCGTATTTAACGTGTTATTTCGTTGTTTTCTTAACTCTAACAATTCTGTTTTCTTTATCTACATTTGGAGTATGCCAAAGCATTCACACAACCTGATCTTATAAAAAGTGGTTTCTGAGATGATAGCTCTAGCAAAATATCGTTCTCAGGAGTCTACATTCCTCTGCGGACATAAACCGCGTCAACACATTGAATAGGACCAGAAAATAGATCGATTCGATGTCTAATTCTCAAAAATAGGCCATGTTACCAGCTAACACGGTGACCAGTAATCTTTGCATTACCCTTTAATATATATTGGAATAATATATCCGTGCTGCTGAAGTTGAGTTGGGTTTTGAAGTCCTAACAATTTTATAAGTGAGAAGTCTAATTACAAAAAAATTGATTAGTAGAAAGTATTTTTATGTAATTCTGAACGCACCACAATGTTTTACAAAGTAAATATTTACTTACTATGGCGTTTATATAAAACATTCTGGCAGTGTTATTTTTCGTGTCAGTTGAACTATATATTAAGCGTAATCCCAGATTTTTCAACTTTATGCGTTTTATATCTATCTATGATTTTAAGTTTAATTTGTAGCTTTTATAGAACTGTGTGACGTTGTACACGTGCCACATTGTGTCAGTGTGTTTTATAACTACTGAAATTATGTTAACAAAATGTGTAAAAAACAGCCATCTATTGTATCGATGAAAATGGCCCTCCAACAAATGTGTAAAAAACAGCCATCTATTGTATCGATGAAAATGGCCCACCAACAAATGTGTAAAAAACAGCCATCTATTGTATCGATGAAAATGGCCCTCCAACAAATGTGTAAAAAACAGCCATCTATTGTATCGATGAAAATGGCCCACCAACAAATGCGTAAAAAACAGCCATCTATTGTATCGATGAAAATGGCCCACCAACAAATGCGTAAAAAACAGCCATCTATTGTATCTATGAAAATGGCCCACCAACAAATGCGTAAAAAACAGCCATCTATTGTATCGATGAAAATGGCCCTCCAACAAACAAAACATCAAAGAACAGAAAATCCTGATCTATATATTGTCCAAATAATGAAAATTCATATTTTTGACATAGCCCTTTTTGGCTGTGATTTTTGTTACATGTGCTGCTTCGCCATTTTGTCCGAAAAATAAGCAAATGCCATATGGATAACTTATATTGTGCACCGTTAAGTTGGACAACACCCATAACATATAAGAACAAGAATCTGCGGAAAACTTCCAATGGTCAAAATTAAAACAAAACAACTTGCTGCTTCTTTTCTTCATCATAAAGCGCGCAAAATAAGCTAATTAAAAATAAAATCTGATTCCAAAAAATTACCTGACTGCCGAATAATAAGGAGTAATTATATGCATCCAATTAGAATTATATCTTATAATAATATTAGCTGACTAATTTAGTTGTGTCGAGAAAGAATTTCTTCGTTTAGCATGAAATATATAGTCAAAAATATTATTTCAACAACTTATTAAGGAATATTATGCTTGATAAAAGTCGATTTGTGTTGGATATTCACTGAGCAAACTAGACTATGATTCCGTTTTATCCTGTTATTTGCTGTCTATGCACAATTAAGTAACAACTATTGGTTTGTTAGCTAATTCCAATTGTCATTCTGTTTCATTACAAACGTACTACCAAAAGTTTCAGAGAGAACGGAGGTAATCAAAAGATGTATCGCAGAGATATGTCAGCCCAGGATAATGTGTAAAAAAAATAAAAAACACATTGATTATTAACTGTCGAAATAGTTTTAGTATTGTCCAATATTAGGCAAACTTGAGCCGGCTGAATGCGAACTGTACTGGTGGAAACGGCGTACGCAAAACATTGGTCAATTTAGAAAATGTAACTGGTTTCGGTTACTTAAGGAACCACGAAAAGCGAGAGAAGCGCGAACAACACATATTTCACTCGGCAATTTCCGTCTTAATTCAATAGGAGCCGTAGCCACTGGACAGCGTTTTGCAAAGTGTTAACAATTACACTGCTGCAATAAATGACAAAACACTAGATTATTAAACAAGGCTGTATATTAAAGCATAAACCAATTATATACATGAAAAATACATGCATTATATAAAATCATGGCACATACATGCCTATCATGCTGTAGGATGCGTATAAACGTTTTTCCTCTTTCGCTGTCTTTAAATCCAGTGGACTACTAAGTTGATTTTTGCAAATTCGGTCATATTTTGGTATATTGACATTTGTTCGTTCTGCTAAAATGTTAAGTCATTTTATTATTTTAACACCAGTACTACAAAACTCTAGTTTTGCAGAATGGTAGTTTTCGTATATTTCAACATTCCAACCTGTAGTAACAGCCTCAAATTTATTTGTAACCACTAGAATATTTTTTCAAATTACTTCGCTATCTACGTTCATGAATACTTGCAACGATATAAAAAATATTTATGCTACGGAACTAAGTATGAACACAGCACTGCTTTCCCTGATATTTCACGGAAAAACTATACAATCCACTGAAACAACAAATGAATTAGAAACTGTAATGGGCATGTCATATAGCGTATCACTACTTTGGCGTACATAGTGTATCTACAAACCACAGATCAGAGGCAATGGAGTAGTTTCAGCGCAAAGCTCTAGAGAACCAGATTCGAATACCGGCTGATTGGTCGTAAGGTTGTTAATATTTATTGTTTGAATAGGCTCTATCTTATTCTCTGGAGAATGTTGAGGAATACTTAGTTTACATAACGAAAGTAGTAACGACTCCGTAGTGGACTAATGAAGCACATGACTATGCTAACGTCAATAGCGTAGTTCAATCTCAGTTGATCGAAGACCAAGGTCAAACGTACAAGGTCTGTACTGGTCAGTCCGAAGTATTTTTCAAAAGTAAACTATGTTTGATGGTTTTCGTCATGTTTGTTTTTGCCTCAGTATACACATAAGTTATCGGAACAACAAGCTAAGAAATAAAGAGGTTTGGTTTACCTTTTTGTAACCAGCAATTAGATAAACAATTTCATGGATGATGGCAAAGCCGACTAAAAAAAGTTTCGCAAACATTCACAGCCAACACGGCGAAATTTAGGACACGACTGAACAACATTTTTGGCGGAACCTGTGCGCTGAATTATTGTATCTATGAAATTTTCTGCTTCGATATTTTGCATTTTGTGGCTCAACTAGTATTTCTGCTAATCGCTTGCTTTATTTGCTAAATATCCGATAATTCAAGGCGTTTGGAAATCAAATTGTATCTATCACATCATGCAAATGATCACATATCACATTAATATCATTATAAAAATTCTAGGAGACTGGAGTTTTGGCAAATGCTATGACAATCATACATCGTTGGTGTCAGTAAGAACTTAAGCATGGGATGTACAGAAGCAAGCGGCGTATGCGTACCAAATAGAGCTGTAAATCGGTTGTTTTAAGGTCCCTCGCAATGCAAGCGAATAACAACGCACGTGCAAACATCATAAGGCGTGTGAAAATCTCAGTTGACACTACGCACAGTAGTGCATCGATATCAGTAGGAACAAATGGTAATGAAAAAATGGCAATGAAAGGGTAAAATGGTTGACAGATAATGTGCACGGTTATGTGCGTTGAACTTAACAGTATACATTATATTGTATTTTATTTTGAATTTTTATGCTACATTTTTATTTTTATTTAACACCAGTCGATACAGTAATTGACGCCTCCACAAAACCGAATGTATCGAAAGTTTCTGTTAAAACCATGTCATAAATATATATATTTACTATTTCAATAGCAAATAGTCAGAAAGTTCTGCATTTTGTGTGCTAAAAAGGTAGGTACAAATTTAGATGCTGAATTTCATTCTACTGTTAAATTTTAACGCCAATAGTTTTATATGTTAAACTTGACTATATTTTGTAAAACTAGATTTATTATGGAGCGCAAAGAGAGTAAATAGGGAATATAGTCAGCCTACCTGAAATCATTCTCCGTATTGCTGGAAATTGCTGGAACCAAAAATATACTGCACGCTGTGTTTTTCATCAGTTCTTTTGAACAAGACGTAATTCTAAAATCTAATCTAAATTAAAAATAATATTTAGCCATATCGATGGTAAATGTATATGTAATTTTATAAAATCTTTAATTAGGTCGTTCATTTAACTATATTGGGACTAAGGATTCAGGCGATCTAAATTTTGTTTCTATATTCATCATATATATAGTCCACCATTAGATAACAGCTACAGCGGCATGTCAGCAGTTGACACTTTTTTTATTTCCACCAGCAACGAAGATTAGCCGCATCATTCAAACCTTTCTCATCTTATGGATATTGTAGTAAAACTTGCCAAACTACGGATTATGTCCCTATTTGGTATCTTCTTACGAGAATGAATCATCACACGACTGACTGCTTGCTTAGTAAATAATGATTTAGTTTACATTTATATTTCATAGATTTATTTATACATTTACTCTACCAAATTATATAACGTTTGGTAAAGTGCTGAAATAGAAAAATTTACTGTTGGCATGGGTAGTAAACCCCAAATTCACTATGGAACCGAATTATGAATTACTAACAAATATCATTCTTGGTCATATAATAAAGGCGAGGTCTATACTAAAAGATACGTTATATATACACAAATTTTTATTATTTATCAGTCAGTCTGATGTATTTGCAAATGTCCAGGAGAACAACCCAAAATATCTGGGCTTGAAGTATTACCAAAAATGCCAAAGAAATCGGAGTCGTAATAAGTAGAAATTAACTTTTAACTGGTGAGCAAAATTTATTTTTTCAAAAATGAGCCATATATGTGTTTGTATCTTTTGGAAATGTTGCAACAAAGTTTTGCTTTAAATTTCCGATTTCATTACATCTGCGGCTACATTTATATTTGATAGTTTGATTTCACTATATAGGTAGGATGCTTAAAACATGTGTAGCAATATTTTGAAAACATTATAAGCGAGCAGTTTCCTATTTAGAAAACCTGTTTAGTTTTTTATGTAGCAGTGCGGTTGACATGGTTGGTGCATCAGTTTCTCAAAAAATTTACCCCGGTGTGTACGGCAGCATACCATGGGGGTACAATTCCTCAAATGTAAAACATGCTGCAAGATCGGCCGTTTACTAGATGCGGTTGTGTATCTAAATAGCCGTAAAAATATATATTTCGTTACTTTCTCTGTGTTATCGCATGAAACCCTTATAGATATTTGATATATCGGTTGCAAGTAAGGCCATACCCAGTCATATTCCTAAAACGAAATCATTTAAATGTAATTACATGGTGTACCATAAGTAACGCCCCGGCATTTAAGTGACACCAGCCCGCCAAATAATAAACACATCTAAAAGAGTTTTTATGCACGTACTCTCATACACAACTAAGTTTTTGCTGAATATCACTTACCCTGAGTGCAAACCTGAGCGCCTCCAAGATCAGAGCATTCTTCAGTTAAAAAACGCGCACTTCGGCAGACTTTTCGAATTATGTTCAGGCTTTAGAAGAGAGCTCCTCCAGTGTAGCCTCTTTCAGTCACAACACGGTTTATGGTTCGCGTTTGTATACCTTCTCCTTCAATACTCTTCACAGAAAAAGTCAAGAGGGCTTAAATCAGGAGAGCGAACAGACAATTAGACAGGGCCTCGGCATCCCAGCCAACGGTCAAGGATGGTTTCGTCCAACCAAAGTCGCAGAACCATAACAAAAATGAGCAGGCCCGCCATCCTACATAAAGTAAAGCCCGTCATTATTTACTAATTGTTGAATATTAGGATAAAAGTCATTTTGCAGTATCATTAGATAATTGTCTGCGTTCCAAGCACCATCGCAAAAGAAAAGCCCAAAAATCCACCAGACCACATGCCGACCAGTACTGTTAGACCAGGGGCGTTCATAGAGTTTTCTATAGTGTTATGAAGGTTTTCTGCATTCTAACAAACACTATTATGCCGATTAACCTGGCGTATTCATTTAAAATTTCAAGAAATTGGCAAATATGCCCAGATATTCATTAATATTGATAGACACTCAGAGATCAGTTGCTAAATTCTATTCTATAAATTTTATATAAAAAGCTAAACAAATTGTCCCTAAAAGCCACCAAAAGGTGCAAGAGAGTGCCGATGCTTCCTTGTTCTGACCTAAGTCATCTCAGCGAAATTTTTACTACAATGTGTTGCAAGTGGTGAAGCTTGAGCAGCTTTTGTCATTGGACCTATTAGGAATTTTTTGCCACTACGCGCTTCAATTTGATACAGTCCAGTGAAAGTTTGAGCATCGGATCGGAAGAATGAAAGAACAATGTGTATATAATAGCGTCAAACCATATCCATCTGAGGGAAAAAGCCCCACTAAGGCAATTCTACCAAAGGAAATCGACATCCACTATTATAAATATTTAACTGATTTCTTCACAGCGATACTACACAAACGTATATTTCACATTTTGACACTTTTGTGACTATATTACTGAATGTAAAAGCGCTTGCACATTTTCCGGATGTTAAATCTATGCTGAAATGTACTGCGGTTTGCAATAAAAAGTTGTTTCACAACAAATTTTATAATAACTCATCAAATGGGTACTTTTATATTTTATGAATCAGTATTTTATCGTCCATCGATCGTTGAATTGAATTGTAGTATCGTGTTTCATTTAATAGATAAAGCGAATTTTTTTGGTGTAATCTCTAGCGAGATTACGAATATGTAGTTTTATTCATATAAAAATAGCGTTCTTTAAATTTTAGTTTTAGAATTGCGTTGAAACGTAATCAAATAAATTATTTCGCACTAGACGGTGTATATATACATTTCGTTTACTACTTGCACGTGTTGGAATGGATGAATTCAACGCTCTTTAATCATTGGCAAGGCATCGATATGGGTTTTAATCGGCTTAAATAGTGCTGGATATTTATAGAATTTGGATTGAGCTAGAAAATATTATCTAAGATTGCAGTTTATAATTCGTTTCTAAAGCAGTTAAGTCTTATTTGATGGCAGATTTATTGGTGTTGGTGGAAAATAAAACATTCTATCTGAAATTTCCTGAAGATGTACGAGTTGTCATCATTTGAACTCTTAGGAGCGTGACTGCAACTCATATCATGCCGTTCTCGATTACTAAGAATCAAAGCCTTAGCCTTAATTCAAGCTAAGGCCCCATTACACAGACCTTAGCCTAATCAAGAACGCGGAGACGATCGGATTCTGATGGAGTAAGCTAAGGCAAAACACAACTGGGAGGGGAAAGTGAGATCAAATGCATCTGGGGCTAGCTAAGATAAACCACATCTGGGGGACGCAACCTAAGATAAAACACATCTGGGAGCAATCTAAGATAAAACATATCTTCGAGGTCGGGCAAGATAAAATAAAGACCCCTGGAAGACGACAACCTTGGGCAAAAACATGTAACAAAGCCACCCTGGGAAACAAAAGCTCATTTCTAAATGAAAAATTCTATGTGGACTTATTTTCTGCCGGATAGAAACAATGAAGGCCTTCCAGCTTGATTTTAAAGCACTCCAGCCCTCTTGCCTCTGTTCTCGCGTCTCTGAGCATGGAACTCAGTCGGGCTGCAGCAGTCCTCCGAACACCCGGCAACAACCTGTTGTTTTTTCTGACGTTGTAACGCAACGTATCTAGGTGTTACTTGGACCATTACAATGGCCTTTTAACGCTTTTGTTATTCTACCTTGCAGTTATGCGACAACAGCTACTTTAAAACTCTGTTGTACTAACTAAATCCGGCGAATATTGCGCGGTTGTACGCGTGTTGATATTTACCCACCTTGCAAGGAATCTAGAGAACCCGAGCAATAGCTCCGAGATAACTCAATGGCTTAATTAAGCACTACATGACATTCATGACATTCGCCGAGCGTTTGGGGTTCGATATCTCGTGCCGCCTTTAATTGATCACTGATGGACAAAATGCAAATTAATTCAGGACGCAAAGCCATTCAAGTATTAATTGTAGTGTAGTTGCTTGCTGTTAGTGTGCTGACCAAATTAATGATGTAGTGCCGAATGAATCGATGATTCTCCTATAACAGAGCGCTAAACTGATTCAGTTAATCACTAATGATGAAGGATAGTTTTAAATCTTTAGATCACTGATGAACCGAAGTAAACAACGCGGTATTGCTCCTCACTTCAAGAAATAATGAAAAAAGCTGTTGCCTATATATAAGTAGTGCATATTCGGGAGCTCTCTATGGATTTCGTTGTATGTGTGTCAACTGATAAGAGCCGAGCCGATCTACCCGAGCCGAGCAGGACATACTTCATAAAAAGTCGATCCGAGCTAGATCCTAAGATCTGTGTGTGAGCCAATAGCCCAGCCGAGCCAGACAAGGTTCAGGAAGATCCGAGTGAGCCAGAATTTAAAAATCTGTCTCGTTCTCACCTATAATATTAATTGGAGCGGAAATTATAGTTTTAGTTTATTTAAAGTTTTCAACATGTTTGTACCGTTATTTATATCGAGTGCGGAAGGCCTACTGTTTCTGTTACAGCTGGCAAGCTGTGACATTGTTTTAGGAATACGACTAAGTTTGCGTGAAAATGGGAACTTTAACGGGTTATCAGCGATAGTATATCAACACTTTCACGTACCCAACAATAAGTTACCTGTTTCTATCATTACTTTTAACGTGAGCTGGTAATGGGTCCAATTTCTAGCCTTGGACGTATTGTCGAATTCCCCGAATAAACCGGCGAGTAATCTGACTGCCCTGTTTAACGTGTTAAGGTAGACTGCAGAATAAAACATGCAAAGATGTGTATTCAGGTTTATTTTACTTACACATACATTTTTCTTTAGCATCTGACAAAACAGAGTCGTTTAATAAATTTTCCTGCAATTTTCACGATCTACTATTTTTGGAAGACACTGCAACAGTAGAAAAACTTTATTTTTCACAAGTATATATATGCCTGGATACTGTATTAGACCCTTTATAGCACCCGGACAAGTAATTCATAAACAAGCTAGAAACGAAAGAACCGTGGTTTCATTTTTAAGTTATCATTTCGTTTAATCATCTGTAACTGGCAGAGTTACATATATGCCACCCTAACACTTCTTGAACCCTGACTTCATTGAAAATCCTGAAACCTCGTCGACATTAAACCCATCAACAACATGCGACATCGCACCAAGTATTTATTTCGTGCTCTAGATAACCTCAGAAAAACATATATATACAATTATTGGTACCCTGCAAGCAATATATAACTAAACAAATGGAATTGCACTACATTGACAAAATCATGTTCGTCGACCATAAAACCTCGAAAAGCTATGAAACGGTATAATATAATCCAGCTAGATTCTAGATATCAAAGCCATCGCACCAGCATGCTTGATAACGTAATAGGCACTTATCGTAGGGTAAATAACACGCAATAATTTCTTGAAAGGGTCGACTAACTATATTCGGCCTCACAGTAGTCCAGGGGTGGTTCTGTAGCACGGCTCGCTGAGCTGGTTTGTTTCCATTTTTCGATGCGAACGCTGTCTCACGAAATATGAGCTGAGAAACATCGTATGGTTAGATTTGGCAAAGAACCTTTAAGAATCTTTTTTTCCCATTTTGACCCCGAAGATGTGGTTGGAGCTGTTCGCGTTCAGCTAAAGGGCACATCCTCTTCACTTTTGCTATCTTCTAAAAAAATTACCGAAATTCATCCATCTGAAGGTGAGTCATGAATGGTAGAAACAGACAAAAAATTTCACGATTTTTCCCAATGCCGCATCAGTGGAAACTGAGTTCGCTTGGTTGGCTCTATTTCAATTACAGCTATATTGCGTTGCATCAGTATATTTAATATACCTACGCAGTGCATAATTCAATGATAAACCCTGCAAATAACTTCTACATGACTAGCAAGGAATGTACGAAACAATAAGACAATACAATACTTTGTCGTCAGTCAGTGCCTACAATCACATATGCAGACAAAAACCCGTGATATCCAGCCGCATCCGCACGATAATGCTGCAAATTATTTATTAATTTCATACTTTTTATTTATGAATTAATAGTGTCGCAGGCGCAGCTTAAACGTAGTTTTTTGTTTACTTACAAGGAAAGTGTACAGGTTACGAAATTATTGTTTATGTCTTCGTTTGAATATGTCAAAAGAAGTTACTTAATGTCGGTATTTTAGAACCAGATGATTGGACGAACGCTGTTTTAATATGTCCGGTGTTTGGCTTCGTATAAATCTGTGGTATCTAGGTAAAGTGTTCCTTCTCGGGATTTTCCATTTTCTATTAATAACGCTGTTACGAATGCTGGTAATCGATGCTTAAATAATACAAAATTTCTCTCTTAGTCGCATTACAAGCTACCAAGCTACTAAGTGTAATATTATGTCCAAAAAGGAAAGTAGTCATATAATAAAATTGAGACATTATGCAAAAAAGTTTGGCTACCGCGGTTCAGGAATATCCTGGTTGGAACAAAATAGTATGTAAAATTGCCCATATGCGCTGCAGACAAAGTAGGAATACGACAAAAAAATCAACTGCTTCATGCTGCAATTATATAAATGCGCAGAGTGGTCGTCCAAGCGCAATGCTTTAGATCAACAGTCTTGCATTGCCGAGGTGAACGGGCTATTTATCCAATAAACTGAGATGTTTATCTTGATGGTAAATTGGGCAATGTTGTCTTAAACGTGTTAAAGGTTGATGGTGGATTTATTTATTTTATTCATTTACTTATATATAGTTTTCATGTTAGTAGTTATGTTTGACCTGATTACATGATTTCTATATCACATGTGATATAGCTTCAGCTCACTGCTTTGCATTTGCGGAGTAGCTCTGGCTGCTGTTCGGTTTTTAGCGGATGAGGTACTGTTTTGTATAATCAAATATATTTTACTAAAATCCTGTCGTCTACCTCCTAGCGCTGAAAAATAAGCAATCATTTTAACCACCATGCATATATTCAGAGACTAAATGCACAGCCAAAATTGTTGCAAGTATATGAACGGAACGTACATCA
>JASANE010012451.1:0-16944 GCA_030248225.1 Trileptium ribeirensis
GTTCTTGGTTAGGTTTCAGTATTGCTCCAAGGGTAAATATTGATGTATCACCAAAAGGATTGTGGTTCAATTTCGATTGTATTTTCTTTTGCTGTTGTAAAGAAGAACGATTCGGATCTTTATTCTAAAAATACCTTCATCTTCAGACCGGTTTGCTTAAGTTAAGCAAAGCAGAAAAGACAGAATTAAATATTTGTATATAAAGTTGTATTATTTTTTCTGTTCAACTTTTTCTATTACAAGTCTATATATTGCAAACTGTTAAATATATACTGAATTGACAAAAACGCGAGTTTTTTTTCGTTGCGCCCGAATACAGTATATACTATGTATTGTCAATTAAAACAAGGATATTATTATTATTGAATTTTAGCTATTTTTCTGTTTTATTTTACTACGTATATATATATAACAATTATTTTAACCTCCCCCAGGTTCCCCAGTTCATGCCCTCAGGTACTTTTCTGCGGCACTAAAATATTACAAAATTTTTGTCTGATGGCCTAAAGAATATGCGAATTTTTCCCTATGTTGACTAAAAAATTAGCAAAATTTCCCCCGCGAGGCTAAAAATCATTCATATGTCCTCTCTTTAAGTAAGCACAATTACAGAAAATTGTTAAATTAGACATTTTGATGTTTTTTGACTGTTACAACTGGGCTCTCCAAATGGTGGGGGTGGCATTGTTCGGTTCCCCCTGGTTCAAAACAGGTTCATGCCTCCTGGCAAAATTTTGGGCTCCCCCCAGTTCATTGCCAATGGGCAAATTTTTTCTTTCCAATCGGTAGTATAGTTTCCAATCCAAAGTACATAAAATTTTATCAAAATTTATACTAAAATACAGTTCTGAAGCCAAAAATTTCGCAATTTTTTCAAAATTTGCTTCAAAATAGCTTTTTCTCTCCATCAAAATCGTTTTGGCAGTGTTTCTGACACGATTTTTGACCGTTTTTCTCTTGGCAAAATGCCCCCTGGCAAAATCGGGCGCCTCCGGTTCGGAACCAAGGGGGCGTCCGGTTCGGAACCAAGGGGCTCCCGGTTCATGTCCCGTGGAAAAATTTTCAGCGAATGGAGAGCCCAGCTAGAATACGGCTTAAATAGTTATTACCATTTATGAGATTCGCTAAGCGTAAGGTTAAACCCAAATTATTAACTAAAGAGAAAGGGACCAATTTGAACTTAAAAACGAAATAAATATCTCATAAATTCACATATTCATCTCATAAATATTGCCAAAATGGGATTTTCTGACTCGTCTGGTACAAAATTTCCGGTGTATCTTCAAAACTTACCAGTTTCGGGCTAGTAAAAATTCTAAGAAAAACCCCAAAGTTGAAGATATACCCGTTTGCACAAATATTTTTGGACGTGCAAACTTCTGTGATGACCGATTCTTGGCTTTCAGAGCTTCGAATTACACTCCACAAAAACCTGAAAACAACCAGGAGTGTCTTAGTTATATTTGAACAAATATACGCGCTGCGCAAAACACCTTGCTACAATAACGAGCAACATTTTGTCAATAATAAAGCGATTAATTATGAGTTTTTATATAGTGCAAAACTTTGTGCCGAAAACTAAAAAACTTACGACTCAACAGCTGAAGCGCATGTAGACGACGATTGTCCGAACAATCGCACGCGACAAAACACACATTTCAATATGAGTCGGCAGCTGTAGTTCAATGTCGAAGCAGCAGACGAGGCTTTGAACGTACTATTAGAAGTAGTTGCAGCGGCAGCGTTTGATTTACTATTCATTCAAAATTAAATAATTTAGAAAATGAAAAGCTTAAAACATTATTATATATATTTTTAGCTTTACCATTTAAATTATTTTACGGTTACTAAAAATACCAGCAACGTAACGATTATAACAATAAAACAATATATAATACATAGACTAATTTATAATTTTCTCATTAAACCGTCGATGCTAAAAGCATATTGCATATATATATATATAATAGCAATTACACTGTATATATGAAATCGGGCCCAAATATTTTAGCCTGCCCGGCTAGTTTAACGCTCGCATCGGCCACCGGGGCTGGTGGATTTAAGAATTCGACCTGGCTCGACCCGTGGTGCAAAAAGATCTAGTCTTATGATTTCCTTAGTTTGAGGACTACAGTCAACAGCGACATTTTCTTACCCTACAAACCCAGCTGAGGCTTACACTTAGGCTCAGACTTTACCTGAGCTTAGACAATGCTTAGAATTAAGCGGAAGCGTTATTCTTGGCTCAGAAAAATTAAGTTATCCGTATTACTTGAATTCCGCTTCGAAAATTAAATTCAAGAGAAATCTACAGACATATATATGTAAAGAATGAAGCTAAGCCAAATGGTAATTAAAGATGCTACAAAAACATTGTCGGCCCAAGCCTGAACCAAAACCGAGGAAATCATCATCAACGGAGAAGCTGGAAAATTCGCGGAGGTGGTGGTGTCTCTTTGCTTAATGTCTTCCACGTTTTCAATTATTATTAAATACATCAATGAAAATAAAATGGTTAATATGTTAAGCATAATTAAACACACAAAAGCCGTCGACGTCTCGAACATACCATCCACTTTAAAACGGATGTGGAACTGGATAATAATAAGTTTTTTAGGAATTTCACAATCCCATTTATTGGGTGTTGCAAAATTTCGATGCACCAATTAATTTTCTGGGTGCCATTCGTATAACAGAGTAATTAGTCAGTAACCTGAAAATTTGTTGGTGTTAATAAATTCCAAGTGCCCCGAAATTCTCCAAATGAAATGAAGACCCAGTAATCTTAATTTTTCTTAGACAAAATTTATCAACCCTTCAGTTAGAAATGGCTAATCTATAACGTGGATGAACGCATTCTATTAAGAAACGTTTAACACCAGGCCAACGTCGTAGTATCTACTTGGTTGGCACGTTTCACGTACGAAAAACAATTATAAACTGTACTAATAGGTAGCACCTTCGATGGTACATAAACGGAGCCACTTTACCATACAACAACGTTGAATGAATGCAATGTTACGCGTTGACAGCACTATAAACCAACCAGCGCCCGTAAAAAATTTAGTTCCAACGGGTTTTTAATTAGGAAAAATTAAGATCGATTATTATTTCATGCAGAGTGTCAAAAATAGCTTTATATATTATATTAAATTGCGAAGTACATATAACAATTTTACCTAAATATATATACATGTATATTTCTTATATCTTATTTTACGTACCCATTCACTTCGTTTACAACACAATACAACACCCCATACGCAATTGAAAATTTAAAAAGGTTAAAATAATTGTTATATATATATACGTAGTAAAATAAAACAGAAAAATAGCTAAAATTCAATAATAATAATATCCTTGTTTTAATTGACAATACATAGTATATACTGTATTCGGGCGCAACGAAAAAAAACTCGCGTTTTTGTCAATTCAGTATATATTTAACAGTTTGCAATATATAGACTTGTAATAGAAAAATAGTTGAACAGAAAAAATAATACAACTTTATATACAAATATT
The DNA here is from genome assembly GCA_030248225.1 of Trileptium ribeirensis. Classification (NCBI taxonomy): domain Eukaryota; kingdom Metazoa; phylum Nematoda; class Enoplea; order Enoplida; family Thoracostomopsidae; genus Trileptium; species Trileptium ribeirensis. Next base: position 3,523 of record JASANE010012451.1, read on the forward strand.
TAATTCTGTCTTTTTTGCTTTGCTTAACTTAAGCAAACCGGTCTGAAGATGAAGGTATTTTAGAAGATATCGACTTGTTTTACAACAGCAAAAGAAATACAATCGAAATTGAACCACAATCCTTTTGGTGATACATCAATATTTACCCTTGGGATTAGCCAAAATTACAAAAGTAATACCAAACGTTAGTTATTTATGCGGTGTCTACACATGGACGTACACAAGGGGAGCCACTGGGCCATGCCCCCAAACCTTTTGGAAGTTCAAGTATTTGCCGCAAATCAAACCTCGAATGGTGATGTAAATCCTTACTTTTGTACCACCCTTTCAAATGTAAATCCTGAATTTGGTCTCCTCAAATGTAAACCCTGTGCACGCGGCTGCATCTGCATCATCTAGGACGTTTGCAATTTACAGTTGTTGTGACCCGTGGGCATCTGGAAATTTTCTATATATAGCATATACTTTTATTGAGCCCAATAGCCTTGCATTTGTTAACTTCGTATGCCAAATAAAGCCAATACCGTTTTCCAAAAACACCTATATATATACAAGAAGACGAAAGATTAAAATTTATTTTTTATCATCCAAATTTCAGCCAAAATATGTAATTTAGCGAAGTTGTAGCTCTCGACGCAAAGCTTCTGATCAGGTCAGGAACGCATTTGGGCGCCCCATATGGCCAAAATCACCCAATTTGCAATACAAGGCGGTTTTGGGGACTTTGAACAGGAAAACTGTGGCTCTGTGCGTAATAATATTATACTATGCGTGAAATAAAAAAACTTCGAAAATATATACATGAGCCAAGTTTCCATTACTAGGTATATACCATATTTGCGCGTGACAAAGAAAATAAAAATAGTTTGCTATTTGAGAAAATGCAGTAAGCAAGTAGCTAGCAAAATCATTTTGGTAAAAAGCAATATTACCAATCGAATAAAATGCTGTCTTAGCAAAAAAACTTTATCAAAGACGGAAAACTTAACGAAAACTGCTCAAAACAATAGAGCGGTCTACACTACCATCTGGTGAATAGACTGATAATAGCGTCTGTAGTAAAACACATTTAACTCTTTGCTATACTACAATGTTTGGGAGCAATTTTCCGAAATAAAAACGATAATTTATGATCACGCAAAAAAAATATTGGACCCTTAAGCCAACCTGTACTCCTTTACATATCGACAAAGTGTCATCATACTCTCGACATATACAGAAATATATTCAGTAAATAATTTCAGAACATAAACTGAGACAATTTGTGGTATAATTTGCCCGAACATCTAACAATAAACACGGTTCTTTCGCAGCACAAACACAGTTCCTGACCGCGTCGTTGAATGGTACTTTAATATATATATAATCACAAAAATTACAATCGCACTGAGTGGTGCTTGGGACAATTTATGTCAGCATTTATGCAGCAATGTAAAATGTAAGTCCTTCTACTAGACATTCCATACTCAATCACGAATAGGAGATTAAACAAGTCCAATATGAACACGAACTGCGGTTCTTTGAATGGCTCAATGAACAGCCATAAGCATCTATCTGGCATTAAGAAGAGTTATTAAGAACACTTCCTATAGGTTAGACATTCCATACTCAATCACGAATAGGAGATTAAACAAGTCCAATATGAACACGAACTGCGGTTCTTTGAATGGCTCAATGAACAGCCATAAGCATCTGACTGGCATTAATAAGAGTTATTAAGAACACTTCCTATAGGTTAGACATTCCATACTCAATCACGAATAGGAGATTAAACAAGTCCAATATGAACACGAACTGCGGTTCTTTGAATGGCTCAATGAACAGCCATAAGCATCTATCTGGCATTAAGAAGAGTTATTAAGAACACTTCCTATAGGTTAGACATTCCATACTCAATCACGAATAGGAGATTAAACAAGTCCAATATGAACACGAACTGCGGTTCTTTGAATGGCTCAATGAACAGCCATAAGCATCTATCTGGCATTAAGAAGAGTTATTAAGAACACTTCCTATAGGTTAGACATTCCATACTCAATCACGAATAGGAGATTAAACAAGTCCAATATGAACACGAACTGCGGTTCTTTGAATGGCTCAATGAACAGCCATAAGCATCTATCTGGCATTAAGAAGAGTTATTAAGAACACTTCCTATAGGTTTAAATCGAGTGATGTTTCGGCAAGCATTTATTAAACTTATATTCACAGTATAATTTGATGAATTAAATTTTATTCTATCCCGTTGCAAAGTTGGTCACTGGTACAGATAAAATGTATGTTTGGCCTACAGCTGGAATAAAAAATCTGAAAAATTTTCAACTCGTATTCAGGGCGCGCTATTTTTCTTAAGCCCGAACCCCAACCGGAACACGATTTCCGCCGGAACCGGAATTCAGCTCAATACCGGATATATCTACGCTCCTGAGCCACGTTCAAAAACATACACACGTTCAAAAACATAGAAAGACTATAATACGCTAAAAATAAATTAAATGTAACACTACGGTCAATTCTCGCACATTTCAAAACCAAGAAACCCTTTATTTCTTTCTCTACTTAAGATAAAGACGAAAACTTAAGACATTTATAATCATAAATTTCAAGAAAAAATTTGAATTTTAAGTGCAATAGTTTATATAATGCCAAATTGATTATTTGCCAAATTACAACCCTATCGTTCAACCCAACAAGCCAACTTAACCAAAATTTGAAAAATTTCACTTTTGAGGGTGTATATTACTTAGACATAGGTATATTACTTAGTGTTTGGCTTATAGCGCCAAAACTGTCATGAGTTTACCGTTACAACGTTGTGAAACCCCAAACACACCTATATCAAAAACACCAGGGAATCATCGGAGAAGCTCAAACACAAAGATATTCTGTTACGCGCAGAATCAGAAATGCTAAAAAACCATTTGTCCAATGATCACTTATGCGTGACACAACCAGACAAAAAGAATTTTTTGCACAATTACCGTTATTTCAATAAAAAGCAGAACTGGCTCTCTCCGTTTCAATACATATTACCACATATTAAACATTAAATACCTACATATTTTCCAAATACATACAAATAATTTTCAACACACGTAAACACCCACCAATGGTTAGACACTTGAAGTGAAAATAATAATTTGCAATGTTGCGTTGTTCACGCTCGAACTGCTGATGAAACAAGAAAACAATCGGAGAAAAAGAATAAGAACTTGAAAATGCACTCATTCATAATGCTTCTTCTCGTCTTGTGAATGTCTGTCTGAAGTATGATGATTTAACGCAAAAGATTTTTGTATTTATTGTATTTAAATTGTGTTTTTTGATAGTGGAAGTACGTTGTCACGTCTCACGTCCACTTGAGCCGCATACCTCAAAATACAATTTTTAATGACTAAAGATTCGCTAACAGCATCCGTATCCAACGTCATATTTGAAACGGAATGATATTGACAGGCTGGGATTCAATTTCTCGGAACAAATGTCAAAATCTGGTTTGTTTGGCGGCTCCCACGCATTAATCAACTCATCTACACACAAGACACGGCTAAACATACATATGTCCACGTCGCGTTTCGACAATCAGTGTGAGTACAAATGAGTCGGTATCAAAGGTCAAGCGATGTATGGTATGGATCACATTTATTGCCAGGATGCACACGGTTCTTACCGAAACAAGTTGATGCTAAGGGCGCAGCACCTACAGCCTAATATGGTGTGTTATCTGGATCACATTTATTGCGACGATATGTAGTCTGGATCACATTTATGGGCGACGATGTGTAGTCTGGATCACAAGTGTAGCTAGGACGCACATCATTCTTAGAATTTTGATTCGACTGTTATTGAGACAAGTTGTTGCTAGCGCACATGGTCACATTCGAATAGCCGAGTATGGGTTATGATCCAAGTGTACTCTTTGCCGCAACAGAAAATTAGTGGTACTCTGTTCAGTTGCTGGATTGCCCTTCACCATATAGGTACTGGACCAACAATCGCTAGCTACTGGCTCAAAACTCAAAGGCTTTGGCTTGGCTGCGAATGCTCGGGCATGTTACCAACAACTACATCTCCAGCACAAAAAGTTACACAATAAACCCGACCGAACTCGACATGTTACATACCAGTGGCCGAGTTTTAGGAATGTTCAATTTTCAACTTCGTTAACATTTTTCTCAATAGAGCTGGAGCAAATTTATAGAACAGTTTATGGGTCTTTTCGGTTAGCCATCGCAGGCCGAAATTGGTCAGTTGTGAAGAAACGGCGACAATTTCTGGACCATCCGACTCAGCTCGACGCCTGAAGTCGAGCCTTTGGCGCTCTCATCATCAGGCAAATCTTAATCCGCATTAAAATATTACTGCATCACTGATCCCGCTATCACATCGCGGACTACTGTGAAGCTCCATTTTTAATGAAAATAAAAACAAACGCCAAACGTTAACACCTGGAATTTTAACTGAAAATAGTTCTACAAACCCATCACTGGAATTATTGGATCGTCCAAACTTTTCACCGATTTATGTTTATCATTGGTATAAAGTACAGTAGATTTTCAAAATGTAGTTGACAGCAAACGGATGCATACGTCTTGCGATGCGTAGTAACAGTTATCCTATTGTAGTGAAATAACCGAGTGTAATGTTTTCTAACAACCGTAATAGTATCCAATATCGACTTCTGGCTCCGACGTACTAGTTACTGTCAATGACGAAGTTTTGCAGAAACTGATAGAACAAAACGTCAATGTCATTGAAATTACACTCCACTCACATCCTTGTTTTAGTCGTGTTATCATTACCTAGTTTTCTGAAATTTATATAGTTAAATTACCGGAAACATGTTATAAATAACGTTTAAAACTTGTGCATAATAAAATGAAAAAATGGAATCTAGTAAACAAATAGCATGCAACTATAAAACAGTAGCCTATCCAACACAAGCGGCATAGTCCTTATTATAAAACCACACACAGCAAAATCACATTCCACATGTTCTAGTACGGGTATAATTCAATTATGGTTGGTTAACCGGATGAACGAACAGACAAACAAAATATACAACTACCAACGAAACGTATTTTATAAAAGATTTATTACAACTTTTAATTTAAATGATTTTCGCAAGTTTAAATGAGTTTGTGTATACGATTAGCAACCATGTTGCGTCATTAATACGTGTTCAACGAACGAGCTTGGGTTTTTCCTGGCCATAAGATAACAACAACATAAACTCATTCAAAGGGTCGCCAGAGGGTTCTAAAACCCCCTTTCGGTCGTTGAATTTTTTTATCTTTGTTATGTCGTCAAATAAAAAAATGAATTTTGTCAGAAGTATTGTAATCCGAAGCTAATGAACTTTTACATCAAAATCATTTATGTATTCAGTTGTTACTTTACAAATTAATATCGTGTACATTACTTACATTATAAATAAAATGATTATATACTTCTATTCACATTTATTTTGGTCATAAATTATACTAATTTTTAATACTAAAAAACAGATGATTCTTACCAAAAGCCAATAGAGCAGTTTATCGATACAGCAGCTATAGATCATTTTCGTTACAACGTAACTGTGAATGTATGAAATAAAAAATTTTGTTAAACCCCACCTTGGACCCCCATTTTCGCCGAAGTCAGTGGGGCTAGACCCTTTTTTCAAAATCCTGGCTATGCTCATCACATTAATTAAACAAAAGTTATGGCTATTTACGCAGTCAAATGTCTTGCATGATCGTAGCCTGTTGGCTAATTTCACTTCACCGCTGACATTCTCTAGCGACGAGCAATCTAAATTGCTACAACAACGCATAGCCAAGTGCTACTAAGCCAAACTAAACTGTTTTTCAATCAATCGCATCGTTAAATTTCCAAAATCCAAACACTTTTTAAAACAAAATTTTATAGCCTGCTCGTGTTGGAATCTATACCCAAATCCTGTCAAAGCAGATGGAAGAGAAAATAGATATATACTGAACAAGAAAAACGCACGTCACATAAAAACAATGCATCAAAAAATCGCCGCCGACCTACAACACCCTACCTACACCTACCCACAATTGATAAATTACTAATATAAACGAAATCATTGGCCTACGATCATCTCAGCTAAAAGTTCAAACCATTAATACAAAGACAACCAACAGCTCAATCCAAACCATCCATCAACAACAATATAGACGGTGTAAAGACAATTATTTTCGAGCTTCAAGAAGTGGTCCTTGAGACATGCGACAAAGAGACCAACAACATTCGTTCGTGCCAAGCGCTAGCTGCCCTGGTGCTGCTTGAAAAGCTCAAACTATCGTTGCCGGTAACTAGTTTTGTGTTTATAATAGTTTTCAATACTAACAATAATTATTTGCAACTATTAATTATGCCGAAAATCTAGGGCGAATCTTTGGTTTGGATCTCACTCACCCGAACAAGCATAAGTGCCCAAAGTCCGTCAGCTGACAGGGGGTAGTGCGGCTCCGCGGGGTGTAAACCGCGGGATTAACCAAAAACTCTCCAGAATGTTGCTCCATAACAGTCACTCACTTCACCCTAACGCTTTTCTAGTATTGCTAAAATATTTCGCGTGCTTCATGGAAGAGGTATGCCGAGATTCTGCATCGTGAAATTTTGGATCCGCCACTGCCGAACATGCTTCTATGTCCACCAGAAACCGTACTATGCAGTAAAATATGACACTAAGACTTGATCGGAATTCATAAAAAATATAGAAGAGTATCACCACATACGGTTATCTGGTCGTGTTTCGGTTTACCCCGCATGGATATCAGGGGATTGCCCACTGGGCGCATCGGCTAAACCCAAGACTTCTTGCATGCGACATCCACTCTACTGCACAATCTGACGACCACAATCTTACATGATATCGCTGTTTAAGCTCAGTATTTCGAGGCACCTTGAGCAAAAGTTCACATTACTGGATATTCACTGAGGTGAATACAGTTGGATTTTACAGTCCGAAAATTTATTTGAGCTGTCACATTAAGAAACATCTTACAGATAATAAGGTACTGTACTAAAAATATTTCAGGTTGTACGACGAGCGCGCGTGGCGAAACAATCCTTAGCTCTGAAGTCTGAAATTAGACGTATTATCCCGTCCGGTACAACTGTTGTCGCACGCTTAACTGCATGAACCACACTTTTCGAAATATAACGTTCGCCGAACGATCTGAGACGATAAATAGGGTCTGGACGACTGTTTTAACGTGGGCGGATCACGTGTTCGCCATACAGTATAAGCAAAAGTTTATTCATCTCTGTAATTAATATTCTCTGAAATCCCCACCTAGTAAAGGATTGTGACAATTTTTCGGCCGCGAATTTCCCGTTTTTTGACTGAGTTGTCCTAAATTTCCCGTATTTCACGCATTTTCATGTCAATTTTACCATTTCTAGCATCCCATTTATGTTTACCAGGCAAATCGGGTTGGAATAGGTTCATAATTTGTTACCTGATACGATTACAGTTGAAAATAGATCACATTAAACATATATATATAAATATAAATTGTATACTCAGACTGTCGGTTTTACTGCTGTATTTCGCAACCACATCAAGGTGTTATGCAACAAAAATTGCAAAAAAACGTTCTCGTAGGATACATATATACCGAATACAAATAACATACATGTATTAAAATTCAATGACCTAAATGCGTGAGCCTAATCACCGCCAGCGTCACGGGTATACGGATCCTTAGTTTTTAGCTAGTGGGGTCCTCTAAATGTCCCGTTTGGTCAATCACCTATGATGTTCCAACAGCACATTTATACCATACATCGCAAGCTTCGGTACCCTCTCCCGCTTTATAGCTTGTGATTACACCCACCCATGCCTACATGACAGTTAGTGTAGACCGCTGTAATTCCATTGACATTGGGGTATTCCTACAACCAGTGACGAATATATATTTATGACACCGGAGATTAATGTTTATGCCCAACTAAGAAATGCATAGATAGATTCAACTGTAGATAAAACAAAGCTAAATTAGAACGGCCAAAATCAATAACAAGGCTACTAAAAACACCAAAACCGGAGATCATGTTTACGTTGAGACAGTCAAGTAAATACTAGTGCATCGTTTATAATTAAGTCTGATCAAATATTTGCTGCTAAACCAGATATCAAATAAAAACAATGACAGCTAAACAGCTAATAAACAATTAAATACTGCCAACGCCACACGAGACACAGCCTGGCATTGGCTAATCTAATACGCTTAATTAAAACAAGTAATGTTGCCGATCGTTGTTCACAACATTACCGTCATTAAGCACACACACACAAACAATATTGGCTTCATTTTGAGTTAGATCTATTTAGATATTCAGGAGTACATAAATCCAACAAATTCACAAACATACACTAATACATAACAAATATATCATCTGTTTACCTATTTAGTTACTTAAACACAAACAAATATGGTGGCATCGTTTCAAAACGGAAACAAACGACAGCATTCATTTTGATCTGCATATGTAACAACAGATACACGCGACATTTTCGATGTTGGGCTACCGAGACCGCAGAATTACACTGAATAAACAAACGAAACAAAATTTCAAATATATGAAGTTAAATCATTATTTTCCAAGGGTTTAAGTAAAAAATCGTACGAGAAGTATTTTTACCCTGTTATTCATGTCACGTCGTGGAAGGAAATCACTTTGAAAACTAGGAAGGAACTATTTGGAGAACAGCTGAAAGAAAGCTGTAAAAAAACTTTAAACAAATTTTTAACCGGAATTCTAGCTCCGCTATAGCTTTTGCTTCTTGCTTTCGCCGGAACCAGAATTCCAGTGGCTTTATGCTGCAATCCCAATGAAGCAGCCTTATCTCCGGTACTATGTTTGGTAATTTTCAAATTTTGAAGTTATCGACTGCTGGGTTACGGATTGTCTCCCCTGCGTACCAAAACCTAAAAAAGATATTTGGATAATGTTTAATTTTATTCACCATTCAAACTCTTTGACGAACTGAGTCGAACGATGCAAAATATCTGTTCGAACCCTTCACCTGGCAATTTAGATTAGAGGTGAGAATTTAGGGCCCTGGGTCGGTTCTAGCGCTGGGTCGGCCATGATGTCTAAAGAGCCTAGACGAGTCAGAACCTAGGATCTCCCAGTAAGAGCCGAACTGAGCGCAATGCATCTTGAAAAGCTGAGGTCGCCTCTAAAAAGCTGTTTTCTAGAGAAAAACATATCTATAACAACTGCCATCAACAAGAACTGCCGGGATTAATTCGGTTGTGATCTTAACAGGTCTAAAAGAAAATATACATTTTTCCTTTGATGATTTCTTACGTTATGCTCTCTACTATTACTAAATCGCAGACTGCTATTATTTATTAAAAGCCTAAGAGCCTAGCCAGGGTTTTCATCGGAAGAGCCGAGCCGGACATTATTCAAGATGAGCCGAGCCTTAAAATCCGAGTCTTTTTCACCAGCAATTTAGATATATACTAATCCATCGCTCACTGGTGGTTTCATAAAAACAGCAATAAGTTGTGAACGCATAAAGTCAAAGTTATAGATTTCGAGCTAACAATTTATCGCAGAATTGCTGACGAAGGCGGAGATGGGTGAACATTCTAAAAAATTCATAAAATGGTACCAGCGATCAGGATCATAAATATTTCAAACTCTAACTGCGCGTCCGTCTTTTACTACATGACAACTAGGTTTCCAAAGATATGACCCGAAAACAATTGTTAACGCGAACGAATAACAGTTCATTTAAGATTCTTAAAAAATTTTACTGTAGCAGTAACTTGGCAGCCTAGACAAATCAAGAAATAAAAAATGCTCTTTGCTTAAAACAAATTAGAAAACATCGAAACGTACAAGTATGAATTGTCTTAAAATCCTATCAAAAGCTCAAAACCGTACGTTATTCTGCATTTCTATGAAGGAATCCCAGTCTTTTGTATTTCCCGCAGTATTTTTATCAACTATGCGCATGGTTTTTTTCATTTGCTCCTCTAATCCACTCTTGAGGTCTCATTTCAATCGATCTAGCGGTACGTATTCGAACGTACTGGCCCAATAGGAATCAAAACGGCTGCGGAACATAAGCGTAGCAGATTATCGCCTACTTCAAGCGTTTATCGGCAACCAAACAATACATTATAACCACATCTCTACAGAGCAATGATAATTAATAGCAAAACGAAGCATGACATATGGCACGGCCTTCCAAAACGCCGAAAATTATAAATATCCAAACTCAAACATGAGTGATCTCTAGTGTCGATGAATAGCCAGTGAAAAAAAGACATCATCAACCAAATCCCATAGGACAAAATTAACTCCGTTTTTTGTTAAATAGAACCATTACATAACTTTATGAAAAAATAATCTATTACAGTAATTAATTATAGTATACTACGATATTACCAGGATCGCTGAAATTAAACAAGGGTTAAATATTGTACATTAAGCAATTAATATTTCAGTCCGCGTATAGTTAGTTAGAGCGGCATGATGTACCTTTGTTACAATCACAAGCATTATTATATGTATACAATAATAGCGAACTAATTATTATAGAATCATCATAATTGTTACTAGGAATCATTAATTATATCTAAAAAATTATACCAAAATAGCAAGTGGATAAATAAACTAAGAACTCAACTGACATATAAAACCGTTGTTCCATATTGCAAAAACAAAAATTCCCTCGTCAAGTTGCGAATTCTACAGGGGCGTAGCCAGAATCTTCTCTACGGAGGGGCACTGAATGTCCTATGGTGACACAGTTTAAAAGCAGCTTTCACACTTAAGAGTGGTCATCACGTTTCTGCTATGTTTCAGGGGGAACGAATGCCGCACGGGGGCACGAATGCTTTCGCCCCTGGAAGTCTACCAAGCCGTTACGAAATTATAAAGCAGCCGAAAGTAGGTACCACATAATTGTGATGCGTAAAAACAAAAAATAGACCTATCGGTGGACAGCGATAAATTTTAAAAGTGTAGTAAAAGTTAAAGAACGCAATGAGCAAAACTCATTTTATAAACTCCGCGGTGACAACCATTTAGCTCTACAACAGTATTATATATATACTTTGCTTTTTATCGACAGTCTTTTAAACCCAAAATAGCCAGTTTGCATAATATAAAGTATTTTTCAGATAATGTCGTCGATTATAATAGCTCTCTTCGACCAAACAAAAGTTCAAACGGTGAAAATACGTGCCACTTATATTAAAAATATAATAAGCGTATTGTTAATCGTGTAAAAATATAAAAACAGAAGCAGTTTTTAGCTCCAGAAAGCGTAATAAATCGAGGCGCGATTGTTTTGGCAAATATAAAAAACTTCTGTTAAAAACAACAAAAAATCCACTTTTACAGTGCGAAAACTCACTTGTCACTATAATAATAGAAAAAGCCAAAGCTCAAATCGCCGGGATCAGTTAGCCTGAAGCTGTAGGCTAGCTCTGAGAAAACCGTTCAACAGCAGAGGAATTAATCAATAGGCGATACTCGCATCAGGACTAGAAACTCCTCAGCGATTATAAGGTTCAAATGTTTTACCCGTAGTATCTACTGTTATTTGACAAACATGTGATTAAAAAATGACCAATGTAACCTTAGGGCGGTAATGAAATGCATGCTATGCTTCTCGATATAATAAGCCCAAGCCTTAGTCTTAGCCTAAGCTAAGGTTTCTATATGAGCCATGCACTAAGCCTAAAAGCCTAAGTAGGGGCTACCGCCCCCCGAACCCCCCCGCTCTAAGCTGTTTTTTTCTAACGTTATAACGTCCGGCCCCTAAAGGTGACATGGGCCAAAACAATAATCAGCAATTCTGTTTCTAGTTGTGTCTCCGAAAGGCATATATATACTCGCAATCGGTATATAATATATATACACTTCATTTGTTAAAAGACCAGTCACAGAGTGCTATATGCATACACAGCTTACCTGCAGCATTCACAAAAACAGGAGAGGCAAGACAAAAGCACCTACCACCAACATTGCAAACGTTGTTCAATAAAATACTGCTACACATTAGAGGTGAGAACGGCCAGATGTCCGGATTGAGGTCGGCCTGGTCCGTTCCATTAAAAATGGAGGTCGGTCGAGCCCGACGAGGAGCTACAAAGTTTCGGCGCGGCCCGGCCCGTTCGCAATCGTGTATATGCTAGCTCAATATAACGAATACAGGCAACATAAAGATCAAAATGGAATAAGCATGAGCAGTAATTCTTATATATGAAATGAGCCCGAAAAGTAACTCTTAACAAGAAGCCATGGTTATCGAACCGTGTACTAATCATTCGGTCTTTGACTGAGGTGAGAACGACCTGAAATTTTCCGGCCCGTTAGAAATCGAAGTCGGTTGAAACCGGATCCGCAACATTTTGGCCCGGCCCGTTGGTAATCAGGTGTCGACTCTCACAGCCCGGGCCGCGGGCCCAAATTCTCACCTCTACCACACATACCCAATACAGTGTAATGAGTCTCGCACTAATTTACAGCATGGCTAATATATATAAACATAGCTATTACTGATATTACTATAGCCAAGAGTCGAAGATGTAAAGACTCTTCTTAATAAGTATTGCAAACTATAGTTGGCCTCCGTATCCGCTGCACGATTACTCGGCCTATTTATACCTTAAACCCAAGTTAACCTCTTAAGGAATAGGGCCGAAATCGAACACGACGCTACGTGGCGACGGCCAATTGGCAAAAGCTATCTAGCTAACTCAGAAGTAGAGTCCAACGTAAATCGACTCATTGCTTCGAACAACTTACTTTGAGCGTTTGCGATAGATAACACTTGCCGATCCGGACAGCATAGTACGCGACGATACGCCACCAGCTACGGTCGAACTACTTCCGCTATATTGCTGATAGCTCATCGAGCGCATGAAAACCGAGCTATATGGTCTATAAAATAAAAATTTGACATACACATGCCACCACTATACTACGTACTTAGCCGAAAAGCAATAAAATACACGTATATATGTATAATTGTTAAAGAAACGTTAAAGCAACACAACCAAGAACAACTACAAAAAATATTAATAAAACGTTAGAAAACTACAAACAAACAGCAAACCACCCCAAAATATTTAGGAATAATAACACGACAAAGCTAAATTATCAATAAGCTACATAGGTACCCGGTTTCCACCAAAACACCGAACACAATGCTACCAATCCATGGAACGACGCTGTACGGATCTTAAGAACAGCAGAACGCATATAACAGCAATGGATTCGATTTCGTTGCTGCTGAGAAAACCCTTTACATTCTGTTGGAAAATACCAGAAAAGCATCCGATTATGCTCTCACTGTTTTTACCGGTGATTTCGTGATGCAGTGACTAAAAATTTGCAAACTTTCGAATTGTACCAATCACAACAGTCATGCGA
>JASANE010012453.1:0-19091 GCA_030248225.1 Trileptium ribeirensis
TACTATAGAGATGTGGTGTTGAATGTGACGCTTTGGACCATTGAATTAGCAATTTGATGTATGCTCGCTTTAAGCTATATATTTTCGTCGTTATGCGCGACTAAACTTAAAGTGGCCCCGCTAATCATTCTATTTTGCGATACCCTTTATGTGGAATCCACATCTGTTGTTACGAAACAAGTACCACCTTCGATTCCGTTAATTTGTAGCTTAAATTTAGAAATTTGCAATAAAGGTTTTTTTGGGTCCACAGGTGGGTCTGGACCCTAATATTTTTACGTGGACCCGAAAAATTTTTGCTGCACCCACGCTAGTCCCAGAGCAATTTAGGATTATTAGTCATAGGGTTTACTAATAAATTCTATTACGAAAAGCAGACTTTCCGCCATTTATGCTTACATGTGTATATAGTTGCTTGCTGTTGGTTTAATTAATGGCCCTCATCCTTTATCCAGGCATTGGACAGGCAGAGAATAATTTATGTATTTGCAATTATGTAATAATGTAAAATTGCGTTTCGTAATTACGTTTCTCTGTTGTGTAAAGTTTCGTAAAATTTTCGAGCCAAAATTGTAAGTCTGGACCCAGCGTTTAAGGTCTAGACCCAATCCCTGGACCCAGGGTCCGTTTTGAAAAAAACCTGTTTGGCTGGGGACCTTTATTTTTGCTACTACTAAAATTGTTGATAGAGAAAGTGGAAATATTACTTATGGGAGAGTTCCTGCAATCACGCAATTACAGTTAAATAACATTTTATAGCAGTTGCGTGTTACTTTTGAGCGGAATGGTTTTTTCTTTAATTTTGGCTTGAAATTCTAGATATTTTTCTTGCTATGTTGGCGGTACATCTAGGATAAACCGTTATGTCATATCGCTGGATACAATGACAAACGACAGTAAAATTAGTATGTATAATCTTGAATCGGCGGGTTAGCATAATTAACTTTTTAATTTCTGCGATATAATTTCAATATTGCTTTACATACTTACTTAAAGTTTTCCCTAAATTCTTTTGAACTTTCCTCAAACTTGGTGATAAATATCTTATTGGGCGATAAATAACCCATAGAGAATGGGTTGGCTATCTCAAAGTACTTTGCAAATTGTTGAGTTGCAAAGGCAGATGGGATGTGTAACAGTAACTTACAGTTTTACATTGCCCTGTGGTTTTCGATGCTTAAAGTGTTATTTCTGATACGACGGGATTTCTTCTATTCAAGTTCTTGCTTCCTTGGTGTTAAGTTTGACATTATGTCGACTTTCGAAACTTTTGATCGAACTTGCAATTTAATTTATTAAAGTTTAAGTTAAACTGGTCTTTTTAATAATTTCTCGTATTTTAATCACCCGTTGGCGTGGGTTAATGATCCTTAAGATTGCCTCATCGCCGAAGGCCCATCTGTTTCCATACTGTATTCATCGGGGTGGGATCTATCTACAGACATAGGTCTACGTGTTTGTACGACGCCTCGCCCGGTGGCATCGAGAGACCTGGTAATCGGAGAAATTTTGCGCTAGGTGGACTGGATATTAAGAACCCAACAGCCTACGATTTATTCATAATCGCTACCTGCGTTGCTCCTTGTCCGACTCTTTTACCCTTGTGAAACTGACTATGACAGACTTTAATACTATTTCAGGCTGATACTCAAAGTCAGAGATTGTTGGTTAGGTGTATGAAATTATTCAAATGTTGTATAGAAAACTGAATTAGAAAGTCTATAAAAACTTGTAAAGACCCTATAAAAATTGTTACTGAAATGTTGGTTAAATGTGGTCTTTACCTATGACGACGGTTTGTGGTAATATGCTGGGGATCTGCGGTGCAAATACCTGCTGTATCAAGTGTTTGTTCAACGGTGCAAGGCACCAACTTAGGATATTATTTAACACTTCAAATTCAAATTTCTATGAGTAAAATATTTTGGTTGTTAAATTCAAGTTAACTTAAAAGCCTCTGAAGGTCTTTTGGTTTCAAAGTAGGATATTCACTTAACTCACGCTAGGGTTTAATGTATATCGTTTAAGAACTATCAAAAAGTTATACACAGAAACTTCCATGAAACTACAACTGATATTAAATTTAAAATTGGCTTTAAATGATTATTCTTAAAATTCGTTTCGTGTTTTGCTAAGATTTTTCGTTGTGGAGAACTTAGTTGGAGGATGTTTTCATGAAATACATTTTAAAATTCAAATCTATCGGAAACAAAATTGCAAACTTTGAAATTATTTTAAATTCAAATTGGCACTTTTGTGAGAACGTCAATTAAAAATTCGATTTAAACTTTTTCAAATTCAAATAAATTTTCGTTAAACTTTCGCTGATATTTCGTATCCTCGAGTTTTAAAGACCGATGGGTTATGTAAGCCATTGACGTCTTTGACGAAAGGGAAATGATCGCTGATTTTTTTGGGGTGGGGTGGGAGAGGTTTCTGTGTGGAAGGAATGGTTTCATCAAACTTACACAAAGCTATATTAGATGTATCAGACAAAACTACCTAGGACTTTTCAATTAGTTGGAGTTATCCATTTAGAACAAATTGAACTTCTAAGGTCTGATTTTCTAAGTTTTGTTTAAGGTTTGTACAAAATTATTCAAATTTGGTACAGTGGATAAATGTAATTCAAGATTTCCAAATTCTTAAACTTTAAATAAAAATTTGCTTAAAAGCTGCACAAATTTGTAAGGGTTCACTTACTGAGAATCGTGGGTTCTCTGAGAGAACCCACAAACTTCTGTTTCCTACAACAGAGTTTGTGAGATGTCTGAGAAGAGTAGCCACAATTTATAGTATTTTTGTCTCCGAGAACCCTGGAAAACTGTTTTTGGGTTGACGCATAGTTAAAATTCATAGGTTGAACTTATGTTTGGTACGAAAATTGACCCTGACAATATATTACAAAACCCGATAATGTTGCAAAAAAATTTTCAGATCCGCTGGACCCCTAAACAAAATTATATATTGGTCATTTCACGAAACTATGTCATTTTGGTCCGGGGAGGCTACATCGGCACTTTTTGGCCCATACCACCAGTCTTTTGGAAGGAAATTTAATGTCGCTGTGAGGTTTAGTAATAGGCGTTGCGACAGTCACAAGAAGGCATGGTGGACCTCTGTGCCCCTAACATAACAGGAGCCAGAGGCCCACAAACCGGGTTGGCCAAATGAAGCCAAAAACACATGTCCCACTATAAACGTTCGCCGTATAGCTACCACGTGATTCATATGTGCGTTTTTCATTTCCCTGTGATCCTTTGGTATTTGCTAATTTTACGGTAAAAACTTGGGAGTAAGCATCGACACTAAGCTGACATCAAGCTTCCGAAAAATTTTTTTCCCGACCTAGGGCAACTGACAGCTTGTATACGTTGGTAAATAACGCCAAAGTGCCCTAGCGCCAAAAATGCTATATAACGATAATCGTAATCAGTACAGGTTTTATTGAAAAACAGAATGTCATCGTCTGTCCATTTGTTGTTTGATTATGAGGTCGAAGGTCAAAGTGCCAAAAACGGGGTATGCAAAATGTAGCCTTCCCCCGACCTTACGAAAATTAAGGTTAAAAAATCCAAATCTAGCATACAGTCTTACAATAGGCCGAATGGAAACATAGTAACGCCCTACTAGAATAGACCCATTTTTAAAAAATTTTAATGAAAATGTAGCCCCCCCGACCTGACGTGTAGCCCCCTCCGGACCAGTAGTCCCTCCCCCTGACCGCATGTATAGTAAACGAAACCGAAGGTCGCAAGAACCATATTAGTATATAAGTTTATCATCATTGCACCACGATATTGGGCCGTGCGGTTATCTGGGCAGCTAGAGAACTCTTCCTTCTGCCTGCCCGCACATCTATTGCTCGCATTGTCCTTGGTATCATCACCTAAATGTATGCTAATCATAGATCAGTTGTGTTTGTTTTACACTAGCAGCGTGTTAAACCAAATCTAGTATCTTTAGAAGTAGCTAAAGTTTCACGCTTTGTATGTTGTAGGAAGGTTTAGCCCCCAGCGACCTGAGGTGTAGCCCCCGACCTGAGGTGTAGCCCCCCGACCTGATTGCGACAGGCTTGTTCTAAATTGGTCGATTTTTAACCATAAAAGGGCCCTAGCAGCACCAATTTTAGGTCGCAAGTTCTTCAAATGGCTTGACGGCGACCATTTCGGTCCGACTTGCATATAGACAATGGTTCGCATGTCACTGCGTCAACCTACAGAATAATGACATTTTTTTGGTGTAGTTCAAAGAGTTTATGTATTAAGTTTCAACAGAGATAGCTTTTGAAATGGTGGTGTTTTTTTATTTTTCTGTGTGCATTGTGCACAGATTGTGGAAAGCTGAATGTTGGGCTATTTTGCAGTTTTTCGAGTTGAAAAAGGAATTATTTTTGTCTTTTGGGGCAAAATTTAAATAATGCCGCAAAGAATGGCCCAAATTGGTGAAAACTGCTAGGTTTGTAAGCAGCCTTTGATTTTGTGTTATACAGTAAGTTATCATACAGTGTCAAAATTAATTTGATATGGAAAAGTTTACGCTAAAAACCAATTGTCGAGAGTTTGTCAGTTCTTGTCGTCATGCGGGGACCGGTTTTGGTGTTTTGAGCATATTTATGTACCTATGTCACGTAAAGTGATGCAGGTAGGCGAAAAATTGGTTGTGTGAATAGTGCCTGGCTGCCGATATAGTAATCAGAGATCATCAAAATTGCCAATTTGCCCCACCCCCCACCAAAATGCTAGTATGAGTAGTTCTGCAGTGTTGAGACCATAATATGTGTGTATCCTATGTTACGTAAAGTGGTAGATTTTGGCAAAAATGGTTGCGGTGGGTAGGAACAGTGATATTGGATGCCGATATAGTAATCATACACTATCAAAATTGCCAATTTGAGCCCCAAAAGTGTCTGTATGAACCTTTGGGTGTTTGAGCCATATTTATCCATCCTATTTTACGTTAATTGATACAGATAGACGGAAAATCGTTGCTGTAAGTGGGAATAGTGACTTTAGCGGCCGCTATAGTAATCATAGATAATAAAAATTGCCATTTTTGGCCCCACAGTGTCAGTTTGAGCCGTTTCGGTGCTTTGAGACCATAGTAATGTATCCTATGCCACGTAAAGTTACATAGATAGGCGAAAAATGATTGCTATGGATGGGAATAGTTACTTTAGCTGCCGATATAGTAATTAAAGATCATCAAAATTGCCAGTTTGGGTCCCCACAGTGTCAGTTTGAGCCGTTTTAGTGTTTCGAGAGCATGTTTATGTATTTTATCTCATGTAAAGTGATATAGATAGACGGAAATTGTTGATGTGTGTGGGAATAGTCAATCAATGCAACAAAAATTAATTAAGCACTGATGGGTTTCTTTGACGTGGTCCAGGGTCAGTTTAGTGACTGAATGCATTTACAAAAATATTTATTTACTCATTTGAAAAATCTAATAACATAAAAACGGAAATAACTTGGGTTTAATATTCCTAGCCTAGTGCAGGCGTGATCTTAGAAACTGGATGCACGTTTAAAACATTTATTACGGAGGAAATTTGTTATATGATAAGTACACAACATTAGTTTGACCTATAGGCTAGTCAATGGTCGTTTTAACGACTGCATTATTTTTAAAAGCATTTTTTGGAAAATATGAAAAGTACAGATTAATCCAAAGCGTTTTTCCAATCCTCTGATTGTCGTAATAAATTCTGGTTTACCAATAATATAATAATAAAACAATAAAAAATAACATTTTTTCAGTACACCAGTATAAGAATCGTTTTTCGACAACGCTGCAGGTGGTTCTTTTTTCTTCCTTACCCGGTAACAAAAATTTGTTTTTTTGTGCTTGAAGCAGAAAAGAAAACAGTAATGAAACCTTGTACTGGAATATTACTATTATGCGCGACACTTGGCTGTTAGCTTTGCGTTGACATTATGTTTATTTAATATTATATTTTTGTATTAACGTTGTGTTTCAGGGTAGCATTCTAAACCATGTTTTATTTTTGTTACAAAAATTTATTTGAACGCTATTTTAGGGAATTTTTGAGACTGGATCTCCCGCTTTGTTGTCGTGATCTCGATGATCCCAGAACAGAAAAGTTGCAAGGTTTGATATTATGGTTTCTTATTTTGTGCCTTTTATTAAGTTGTTATGTCAGTTACAAAATTTTTATTTGAAATCCAGTTTTATTTAACATACTGATACTGATAATCTGATAGCATTGCAACCGTATTGGGGCAATTAAAACATTCACATGCTGTGCACGGAGTCATTATTGTTGCCTGATGTTGGTATCGTAGTGGCTGGATTATAAAGAATATCGCCGGAGAGAAAGACTAACTGGCAAGAATAAATCACTATAGACCTATTTTAAACATTGTCTGATATTGTAATTTGTTGAAGTAGTAGGGCAAAAAATTCTAAATCTGAAAATATTTATCTATTTTATAAAACAAAAGGGCGAGGCATTGCGTTGCTTCGTTTTAATTCTCAAATTTTGCTTCTAAAATTTCCAACTTCGAAAAAGTCGGACGGAATTATTTAAGATATAAACAGTGAATGTGCTCTGTTTGGTAATAATACATTAACTACAATGGTGATTTGTATAGACAACTGTTTTTTCGGTCCCCCAATTCAACTTTGGGAGAAACTAAATCTTGTCACCCCCAAGTGTCCACAAATTCGGCCTCAGTGCCGCAGTTCGGTTCCTCATGCACTCTTGAGAAAAAATGTGTCTATGTATTTTTGGGGTTGTAAAATAGTGTCTTTATCCTTTTATCTTTTCCTGTGGAATGGTTTGCGCTGTATAACTATAAAAATTATAGACTGCCGACCTAACGTTACTGGTGGTCCAACATAACTGTTAGAAACGACTGCCAGCAGCATGTTGCTATTGATGTATGTGTTCTGTATTGCTATAATATGGTGATACGAAATTTGATTTAGTTTTGACAGAAGCGAATAATTATAATAGAGTGGACCCTAGTAAGTGGTATTTCAGTTTAGTTCGATTCAAGGCAACATCGCCATAATATACTGTAAATAAGTGAAGCGTTGATCACTAGGCTGTCCTTAGCTTCTGCTGGTTGTTACTCACTGCTCTAAAATTGTTCCTGTTGTGCGCTATAACATTTTGGTGTTACCAGGGTCTCTGCGTGTAACTAAACCTAAACGGAGTTGAATGATTTTGTTTTTAACATAGCTAAAATATAGATTTCATAGCAAAAATATTTTTTGTTTACAAAATCCGATGGCGCGATGATCTGGAATGTTATTTTATTATTTTGGGATCATATTTATTTCAGCGGAGGGAGAGCCTCTACCACTGAATCGAGTCAAAACTCTTGTGTCCATGATGACACCGCGAAATTTTCGTCTTGCTGGCGTTTGTTTAAGTCCACCGTTTATCGAATTCGACATGTCGATCGAAGGGTTCGGATGTATATATTTCCCATCCTTAGCGCCACAGGGCAGCGGTTCAACCTCCGCCGCCGCAGGAATAGCGAGTGGATTTACTACATCAGCTGCTGCAATTGGTGTAGGCCCACCTGGTGTTGTAAGCGGGTCTGATAGTGCGCAAGTAGTTGGTGGGCTTGGAACAGGTTGGGATTGGTGTTATGTGTTATAGCGATTTTTTATCAGTCGCGAGAAAATGCCTTTTCCAAGTCAAACTGAGATTTGCGTCTATCTTGAATTTCAGTCCTAAAATAACTGGCTTCTTCTAACTATCAAAATTATACCTATGGTACTCACAGTTCAGAACGGGATCGAGCGAAAAGACCTGGGAGGAGGTAATTCTCACAGTTGATCAGGGGGCCCGTAGTTAAGCTGGGGGATCATAAAGTACTGTAATCGTCGAAAACGCCAAAAATTTAATGTATAATTTGGCAACTCATGGTAATTGTGCTTAATTAAAACTGGAAAATGTTATTTATTTTTATCCGCGCTGGAAAAAATATGGGGATTTTTACCAAAATAGATATTTTTAACCCCTCAGACAAAAATTTGGTTATTTTCGTGGGAAAGTTGTACTTGGGGGTATGAACTGTGGGGAGGTCAAAATATGCCTGGGGGTATGAACTGTGCGGAACCTGGAGGAGGTCTATATACCTATGCCCCTCGCTCCCCCTGTTTGATGAAATCCGGATCAAAAGGCAATCCTAATTATATAAAATTTAGTATGTAGTTTAAGACGTGCACGTCAGTACGATTTTTATTGTGTTTATTTCAAATTTCTTGTGGCACAGATTTTGAAGAAAAGAATAACGCTTTTTTCGGAAAACCATAGTAAGTTTATCTCTGTCCTGTCTACGCTATTTGCACGATATAGTTTCGACCAAGATATATGACATGGCTTGACAATTTTACTTCCCGCAAAGCCGTCTCAGATTTGTTGAGGTGCCATCAAAAATAATGGCCTTAATGCCGTGGTATTAACCGATGACGACCACGGTATTGCGTTAATCCTATTACTTGTACTTCGCCAATTCTTAAAACCGTAAGTAAAATAAAGCTATGTCTGCGGAAAAGCACAACTTTTAATGAGTGTACAAGCAATGCAAGATAATTGTGTAACAGACGTGACGCTGCTGCATTACGCACTTCCAAAACGTAATCCCCACACGACCCCGGCTATCGTAACCTCGAGAGCGGACCTAAGAGGTTTAAATTTTTCTTTTTAAATTTTAGGTTCGGTCCCAAGAGACAACGGAGCTTAGTAAGCCGCAGGAGAGCTTCACAGGATGTGTTCTCATCCTGCCGGACGGGTTGCGCACGTAGCCTAAGCGGTACTACCTTTGAGGTCCCTAGAATGGTTGGATCCGTCTCCTGCTCTCAGGCCAAAAAAGACCATACCACTATTCCCTATCATCGTTCCACACTTAGACGTTTAACGTCGGATTGCGCTTGGGCGTTCAGTAAAAATTTCATTTTGTTTTGGGTGAAAAAATTTCCTTTTTCTAAGTCGCACGAGTCGTACTCACACAATAATACAGTTAACTATAGGAATCGGCAAGTCACGCTAAGGTTTGCTTTTTCGAGGCGTGTGTCAAACCTGAACGTGGGTCGATAGGGGTGACGGATTTCAAACCCCTTCAATACGTATTGGTACAATGGTCAGTAAACACATGGACACGGCTGGGCCTTGATTGTGTATTTATTGATAAAGCAAAATCATATACATACATGAGTGTATCGTACGGGTAGTACAATAGATACAATGCCAATGGAATGGTGCGCTATTGGGAAAATTGGAGGGATAACAATTGAGCTTGTCGGAGTCATCGCTTTTGTCATGGGACACTCACAGCTGATTCAAATTACGGCGTGAACTACTAAGCTTTCCTAATGACAGCTGCGCTCACCATACTCGAAAAATGGGACGGAAACATACATGTAACACGAAGCTAAAATCGGTTAGTTATCGACGCGCCATTCGAGTAACTACTCGCTGGGTACTGCTATTACTACTAGGGTACTCCAATTGAACAATAGGTTCAGGTAAGCTAAATGCGGCAAAACAACGGGTGAATTTGGATATACGGGTAAAGTGTTCACAATGGTGATTTTGGATTTTGATTCTGTTCATCCTAATCAACGGCTATGGTACACGATACGCGAATACGGCAAAATAACGAATAGGTTAAGATACGACAGGTTATAACAAATCAGCAAAGGTTACAATTAAACAATCGACCTGGGTGCAATATAAGGAAAAATATACGTTAACACGGGTGCAAGTTTGTGAGTTTACGATGGGTTCGACTCCTACTTTCGAGTGCGACGGCGTAATATTTTACTTCCTACACGCATACGTATATATGAATCATAACATCGGGTACAACAAGTTTTCGCTAATTTAGTGTATAACAAGCTAATCGTAGTTCCAGGTTCCTATGAAATTATTCTTCAACTACGGTAACAAAGATGTGAAATTTAGGCTCAAATCTATGCTCATTTTCGACCTAAATAAGTTCGGAAACCGGACTTTTTCATGTGCATGGTCATGAGCCAGAGTAGATTCAAAATAGGCGGCGTAAGACCTTTTCTCAGCGGCTTAGAGGTCCCGGTAGGAAAAGATTGGGATCGGATTTTGTTACTTTTCCAACTTTCCTAATGCAAAATTTACAGCTAAAATTTATACTGTGTTGTGTACATTAATTGTACCGTATCAACACTAGGAATATTCATACTTTAATTTAACGGCCAAATTAGCACGTTTCAGAAAGTGCTGGATCGAGCCGGATCCAGGAAAAATGCTAAATTGCATTTTTGAGTCTAAGTTGAGGTTCACTCAGGACTTTCGCTCACGCTCGGCTCGGCATAACAATGCTCCAATTCCTTGCCAAAAACTACGGTAGAACAACAAGTGGTAAAGAAAAGAAGTCCTTAAATACTAAACTCGGAAATACTAATTCGGGTATTACACGTTCTAATATGGGTCCGCTGGATGATATTCGGTTCATTGACAACCTATATTTATCTAGTCCGTCACAGAGTTCCAAATGGATTTTTCCTACATTTACGGAATGAATGGAGGCATTGTCTCAGCCTTAATTGTCCTCGCTAATTTCGATTGTATAGGCGTAACTCAGCGTTCATTAGTAATTCAACTGAAGGTAATGCTTTAAAATTTGATGCGGGTCTAAGGGTTCACAAGTGTATCAAGTACAAATTTTATCATCCAACTTCGACAAGGGATCTTCGCACGATCGTAATAATTAACGGCTCAGTGCGGAAAGGGTATATACGGATCGACTAACTTTTAGTTATCCTTTTAGTTCGTCATGTGTTAGATTTCCTAATCTTGAGAATCAAATACTTGCTTAATCTTTACTCGAAAGCGAGAAATGCTACGCTCGAGCGTGCGAATGGACCACTGCCGAAGCAATGAACCACTCTGGAGCTATTCCAAACTTCCAAAAGTTCAAACGGGCTAAAAGACTTAGCCGCTGGAGCTACTCAACCGCTTAAAAAAGTGGTTGCGTGGCCGAGTGGTTAGAGCGCCTGCTTCATAATCGTGAAGTCAGGAGTTCGAATCCAGGGGTCGCGCTAATCTCCTTGTGCAAGGGACTCAGCCATAATTGCTTCGCAGTACCTATGCGTTAAACAGGTATTAGACTTTGGTCTAGGGTGATAAGATGATGGGTGGTGTAATGGGCAATCATCATAGCCAGCCTACACACAATGCTTCGGCATAATAACTCGGATTGTCACCTAGTGCCGATTGCATGTTTATCCGACTCAACCGCTTATTTAACTAATTTCTCAACTAATTGGATGTCTTAACTTAATTTTTTGTAATGGAAGTCACTTTACGATCACTACGGATCGCTCATCGTCGCCACGACGCGACGGTACTCGAGTGGGACGAGTTCAGGTGCGTCCCCAATTCACAATGCAACAAGAACATCCTGTGCGTCAGGTTAACCTATATAAATTTTGCGGCTATACGTTACAATTGGGCAAGTTTATGCCAACTTCGGGGCATGGGGCAGGGGTTAAAACTATGTTCAGCTACGAGAAAAGTTATTTGAGAAGCTAGAAGTAACGATGTCTTGTAAATCATCGGCACTACCCTAATGATACTCGAGCCTTTGCTGTTTTAACTTAAAAAAGGCTCTCGAAAAGAGCTCTATTTGCTACTAAAGTTTATTTAACGTTTCTAATGATCCCTACTTATTAAAACAGGTTCATAAACGACAGATCCGATTGCCGGTACAACCGTAGTAAATTTACCTACCAATTTTATCCTAATTGGCGTTCTCCGTTCGCTCGGTTCCTCGGTCTCGGCTGACATACTTAGTCTAATTCATTAATATGATTGGACAAACTTATAGATTCGAATTTCTCGATAATTTGCCAGCCTTTCTTTGTGAAATTTTGTAAAGGGGCTGAGATCGACCTAACCTTTCGATTTATTAGAACCGGGTCAGCGGTCCTCTCAAAAATTGGTCCGCCGGACCCGATAGACCCGATATCGCTAAACTTTGTACACAAAAATTGTTGCCATCTCCGGTAAAGTTGATAGTTCTTTTGCTACGGCATCGTATCGGAGTTTCGGGACTCCGATAGCATCGTTCTGCTTTGGTGACTATACTACAGAAAAAGAGAAATATAAAGCTGAAATATAGGGAAATTACGTGCTAAAGTTAAACCAAAACCTACTATGAAAATGCCTATACTGTGAAGAAATCTGAAATTTTTGTAGACCCTGAGCGGCTTTTGCACTGCTCGGGTCCACATTTTCATAATTTTTTTTGAACGAGCCACGGCTTTGCCGGGCTTAATATACCGCAAATGGAAGGCTTAAGGGGCCGCTATTTGTACAACAAAAATCATCAAAATTACTGGAGGGAATTTTGAACTATAAACGTGTAAAGTTTCAGGCGGGGGTGGACTCCTATCGGGTCGCCGGGCAAACGAACCCGGTCAGGTTCGACCGACCTTAACATCTTATTAGAAATTCCTAACCCGACTCTTCCTGGTGGAAATTTCAAAATATTTTAAATTTACGTTTACGGTGGGGGAACCCCTTAAGGGACGTCGGGTTTGTAATTCCGACGCGATAATACTTAATTTTAAAGTTAAATTCGGTAGTAGACATTCCTACGATCAAAGTTTCAGCTAAATTCCTGGAGTAATTTTAAATTTACGTCAAATTTTCACTCAGAGTGAGCTGTCTCACTCTCTGGATATTACATTAATAAACTCAGTTGCGGATCGATTGAATTCTTGGCGGCTTAATTTAGAACTTTAGATCACTACTAAAATCCTAATAAAATCTCGACAAAATTCTTCGAAGGGAATTTTATCCTGGAACAACTAGTTCATTTCGGATTTCCTGCAATAAGTGTATACGTGTGGCTTTGCGTTCACGTAAGCAAAACTATGAGTAAAATCGATTATTAGATTTGTGCCTTAACTCATTGACCGAGGGAGGTGCAGCATGACTTCGACTTTTTAGCTGATTTGTGTGACCGGCTAACCATGGCTATGGATCTGCGGGACGAGCTAGGACAGGCTAGTCTATCATGTAAATAAAAAGTATGGATGTACCGGGCAGGGTTTTTTTTAAAAATTCATGTTGTGCTAAAATGGTTGTTTTTGAAATTTAGGTGTGTTTTTTGAAATTTACCTATGTTTTTCAATTAACCCGGTCAATACCCAAATACCCTGTCTTAGCGTTACATGGAAGGTCAATCAGTGATAATTAACCGGCTACTAGCAATTTTATATTAATGCATGCATTATATGTTTATACAATGGACCAATCAGTTATATTTAGCACTAATTATTTCATATTTCAGAATTTATAGACTTAGGTTCCGCAGTTATAAACATGCTCAGTTTATAAGCATTCAGCTTTTAAAAAAATTTTTGTTGTAACCTTTTAATTAAACAGTTCAGGTGTGCTAAATTTTGTGTTTTTTGAAATTTGGGAAATTTCATTGTGTTTTTGCACTAAGAAAAAGTCTGCACTAAAAATAGTTTGCAACAAATTCAGCCCCGGGACAGGGCAAAGTCGAAGCGCAGGCCCCAGTAAAATTTAGGTGTTGGGACCGGGGCTACTGTTTCAGAAAAAATATTTTTGGTACCAAATTAGTATAACAGATAAACAAGCAGGACGTTTAGCTGAAAATAGAACGCTTGCTACTAACTAGGACAGTGCAAATCCCACACTAATATACTAAAATGTTGAAACGATTTGAGTTTTTGATATTTCAACAAGATTATTACGTATACGGACAAACTTCGGATATGGTTTTTAAGAATAGCAATTAAACAATGATTTGGTTTTTAGTATATTGGCATAAATGCGGATGATGCATAAAAGTCAGTGTGGTAGAACCTTCCCCCCGCGAGGAGTTAACCCCCGGTGGCCAGCGAAATTTTTCTAAGGGGGTCGGGTCGGTACGGCAGTGAGGGCCTTTTTTGATCGCCGGCGTCAAATTTTCGCCAATGAGTTCACCTGACTCTGCGGGGGTGGGGGGTCAACGTTTCCAGGGGGATTACACTCCCTCCCACCCCCGTCGGGATATATGTATGTATATGTCGTATATATGCTCTATTGCGCTTGAAAATCGAACACATAGTACTTTTTGTCCAGCCCCGGCCCCGGTGGGCTAGCCCCGGCCCCGGTAGAATTCTTGCACCGGTACAACACTAATAAAAAGTACGGGCAGGGAGTCCTTAGAGGCTTAACATTACAGCTAATCAACACGAACTCTCAGCTCTATTAGACTTTCACTATTCTCCGGACTTATCCTATCTAATGTCAGTCATATTTATTTACTAAACTACGCCTCCCTCTCCACGCTTACATACGTTCGATCGACAATCCGATCGTTCCACGACCATCGCTCGTCCATCCATTCGCAAAACCAAGAGCAATAAAGCCAAAAGAAAGAAGTAATCTACTAAGTAAAAAATTATTTAGTAAAATTGAAGAGCTACAGAGCCGGTCTACTAACCGACCGCACTCTGCGCTGCTGAAGTCAGACTGAACCTTACTAGTTTGATCGGTGTCGCTTAAATAGCTTAATTCGCGGCAATTAAATTGATTTATTTCGCCATTAAAATTATATTAAGAGTGCTTGGTCAGCACTTTTAGGACGATTTGACCCAAACTTTTAAGCTTAAATTTAAACTTTCTTATCAGTACGAATTTCTATAAATTTCGTATCAATTTTATATCAGATTTATATGTAATTAAGACTATTTACGACCTTTTTATATAAAACGTTTATAAATTTCTTATAAACTTGATATAAATTTACTGTTTGCTTAATAAATATAACAATATGGATTCTCTGTGCAATCCATAGCGCGTCCTTTAGTGTATTTCGGTCCCAGATGCGACCGTTATTTTACAAGCATATATCTCCCTATGCTCTCCATAGGGTTTGTAGTACTTTATAATTCAAAATTGTGAATTTTCAAGCTTATTTTATATTAAATTTATATTATCTTGATGTTTACTTAAGCGTGAGTTGAACTTTTAATATTAAGCTAAATTCAGCTTAATATTAACTTTATATAAAGCTTGAGAGGTCAAGCTTCTTTGCTTTAGAGCTTAAAGTTTGGTGGTTCAGGGCGGATTAAGCTGCGAGTTTAATAAAAATTTTATATTAAACTCTTTCTAATTTACTGATAAGAAACTTCTTCCAACTGTATATAAACTTTATATAAAGTTTATATAAATTTCAAATCTTTGTTTGTTTAATAAATACAACAAGGAATTTAACCCGTAGTTGATAGCGAATCATCAATACAAACGCTGGACGTCCACGTCCAGCTAATAAAATTTTATACTAACTTTATATAAAACTAATATTAAACTTATATAGATATGTATTTCTTTTGTAGAAGCTTATATATCAACATATATACGTATGTACTTAGAAATAGCTTCCAAAGAAAGAGACACGGCTTAAGAAAACAAACAAGGAGTGAAAAGAGGGTGACATTCCCTCAGTGATGGCCGAAGTGCCAAACGAGTCGCGGATTCGGGCTCAGTGCGTCCATCCGAGCATTTTGATATGTAACATGCGCATTTTGGACGACAAAGGGGTAAGGTTGGCTCTCAGGTGAGCCCATCGTAGATTTTATAAACAATTAAAGTGTTTTATGCGGTTTCAGGGGTATATATTTGTGTAGGATTCAATGAGAAAAATCTGGGTTACACGACTATCGGGGCATAATTTCTGCGATTTTCACGAAAAAGGTACCTAAAAGTGGGCACAGCGGGTTTGTTCCGTTCTCAAACAAAAGCCTCGGACGCAGAGAATCCAACGATGTCCTATATATTTGTGTCGAATAATTGTTAACTTATTTAATTAAATGTGATTTATCGGCCCAACTTTACATAGTTATTTCCTAATAAGCCCGTGGATCCTGATCGAATATCCACGGGACCGGTCTCATTTTAAAGATAGTAAAATTCTCTACCGAAAATGTTATTTTCTTAATTTACGATTTCTCAACGGTTCCGGAGTTATGGGCCGGAGCCGCCACCGTCAATTCCGAGTTTTCGGAATTGTCAATTTCTTTTAGTTTTATCAGATAACTTAGCTAGCAAAATGAACGCTGGTAGCCGATAAAACTTTTATCGTTACAGTTTACCAGTGTTTTGCTTACTTTTCAACACTGGTAAATATAATATCGGCCAGTTTTACTTATAGATTTTAGAAATTATGCTACTTTGCTGTTAGCTATGAATACGGTCGTGAATGGTTTCCGTCATGGCCACTCTGTTCTCCTAAAATCGGGGCGAATTTCGCGGTTCTACCACGCGGGGTAGGGCTTTTCTTATCTATCGGGGTGTTCGTGGGGTCGTACCGTCCTACTTATTCGCGGGTCTTGATTTACGATGTACATAGTGATAATCAAATCCGTTCCAGTTACATATATATACGGGGCGGGGAAAAGGCTTCGCGTTCCTGCAGCCATAGCCGTTGGGGATCTAATTTCGGGAAGCACCAGTAACTCAGATTCGTTAATGTTGTCCATTAGCCCATGGCCAGGATTAATCTATCTCGTAACGATCCAGCATGGATCTGTTACAATTGGATTACTATAATACACGACAAATGTACTTAGATTATTATATTATACGCGTTGTAAATAATGTACCACAATAATGTAGTTATAAGATCTAAGATTAGCGGAGAACGTATGGTTGCCTTCAGGTTACCAGCGAAAAATGATAGATATTTGTGATGCCACTAAGTTATGCTACAGATCAGTACCCTAGGGTAATATTTTGACTTTGTGGAGATGAAAGATCGATACTCCGCACTATAGGTCTGTGAGAAGTGCACGGAAGCGTTTGAGAGTATTTTTGTGGTTATTAGTTATAGATAATTGAATTCTGAGTAGTGCAGAAGAACGAGCGTAGCAGTGAATTCTCACTGGCCAGAGCGGTAGATTTCGACGGTATACGTTTCTGATTTTTGGGGGTGACAACATAATTCAAGTTTGGCAGGGTCGATAAACTCGCGCGATAGTTCTTTCGAAACCTGAAAATCTCATTTTATAGATCAATTCACCATATATGCACTTACAAATGACGTACCACTGTTGTCTTCACGCTGCAGGGCTGGGCCAAAATAGATTTTGAATGGGCCCAGAGATCCAAAATACGAAAATAGCAATATATCTGTAACCGCTTGAGCTATAAATGCTGGCTTCTCCCTAAAGGGGAGGGGGCGCCCCTTTGACCGCCCCACCCCTTCGGACCGACTTCCCCTGAGCTCATCCCCCCTTAAATTTTTTCCTGAACCCTTAGCGGTAAAATAACTTGATATTAATAATTTTCGTTTCATAAGACTACTACTATAGTACTATATACGTACCTAAATATACGGAAAAGTGTATATAAAATATATAATTATATATATTATATACACTTTAATATATATAATTATATATATATGTATGTATAAATTTGAAAATCCCCCTTGACGACCGTTCCCCCAGCTCGAGCTGGGTGGGGGGCCAGCTCATCCCCACCGTTGATTTTGGAGCTTAGGGAGAAGCCAGAAGTGGGTGGCATTTTGTGTCATTATCTATGTACCTGCAAATGTACTGCTATTACCATTATTTACGCTGTATAGTTAAGTCGAAATGAGTTTATAAATGGGACAGTGATGTTTAAAATAAATTACCGCAGCCGCTTGAGTTGTGTGGGTATTATTGGCTTCGTTTTGCAGCGTGCACATTGTGAGTCCCAGAAATACGCAATAAGCAGGTATATTTCTTCAAGTATTCAAGCAACGCAATCTGTGTACGTCTCTAAATTACATATTCAATACTCTGTACTCGCCACCTTAGCGATGAGACACATTACTAGTTCATTGAATTCTGAGTGTAGTGAATGAAACGAGTATAGCGAAGAATTCTTATCAGCTGTAACAGTATGGTTTATCAGCCGTAACAGTGTGGTGAAGTATGATAGTGTCCGTTATTGGATTTTTGGAATGACGCGCATTACTCAACTTGGCCGGGTGGATTGTTTCGCACGGTAGCACATTTGATAGTTTGGAATCTCTGTTTGTGCATTTTAGTTAGGCGCGAAGCCCGATTGCAACATCTTCCCCCACCCCCCCGAACGTCCGGGCAAAATGAGCTCGGGTCGGGCTTTGACGGGACCCAAAAATCATATATCATATAATCCTACGTATTGTAACCCGTCAAACGATGTAGATATCTGAGTCAATTTTGGCTCATTTTGCAGAGAAAATGTGCCTCAATTAGTCTGTGTATAATGCCTTGCTTGTGTATGTCGTAGCACGTGGGAATTGGGTCAAACCGGATTCCAAAATGGGTCCATGAGATCTAAACTACACGAAAATGGTAACACTCGAGTGATATGTGTTCCTGGTTTTATTTTGTGCAGAAATATTGACCCTATACGTAGTTGTAAAGAGGTGCTGCTATTGCTATTATTTACATTATTTGCGTCAAAATTATTATGTTTTCCATGGACCCACAAATGGCTCACAAATGCACGAAAATGGTAATATCTCCGCAACCACGCTTCTACAAATAAGGGACGGACGGGTCCCAGGTATTTCGTCCTCCTCCCAGGCTACCCAGTTTATGCCTCCAGGTAAGTTTTTACCCGCTCTCCCCCCCAATTCGTTCTTCCAGGTATTTTCCTGCGCCGCTAAAAATTAACCAATTTTTTTGTCTGACTGGCTAAAATATGCGAATGTTTCTTATATTGGCTAAAAACCACAAATTCCCTTTGCGGGGCTAAAAACCACAAAAATTGTTTCTTTCCATCAAGCACAAATTGCTATTAGTTTCCAAGTTCCACATTTTTGACGTTTCCTGACAGTTAGTGTACTTTATGTTCCCCAGTTCGACTGAGGGACTCTCCGGATGAACTGGGAGGAATCGCCCACAGTTATTTTCAGCACCCTCAGTTCCGAACTGGCGGAACCCACCCCATGGTCCCAAGGTGTAATTTTGGTGGTTTGGAGAAGTTAGCTATGTAGGTGTGTTTGGTTTGATTTTGTAGAGCAAGTTATTTTCATATACGTGAACATTGGGAGCACAATAATCGTGTATATCTTTCC
>JASANE010012454.1:0-62160 GCA_030248225.1 Trileptium ribeirensis
CTTCGGCGGGTCCGAACACACCCCGTGAAGCGCGCCTGCGGCCTGCTAAGCTCCGTAACTTCTTGGGCTTCTCCGAACGAGAAGAGATCCAAAAAAATCAGTATTGACGTCCACCCTTGAGGTTACGATAGCCGGGGTCGTATGGGCATGGTGTTAGGAAGTTGCGCCATGCAGCTGCGTCACCGGTTATTACATAAATATATGTTTTTAAGTGCGTGATAATGAAACTCTATTATAATCATTTTGATTGTGAATGTGATCTGGGTAAATTGTCTCGTACAACAGTGACCACAAACAGCGCCTGGATCACAAATTGCAGCGGCGTGTCAAAGGGAAAAAATGAAATTGGGAGCAGTCGCCTGTTTTAAGAATAGCGAGCTGACTCGACTAAAACAACAGTCTGGTGTATTCGTACGCTCTTGACGTAGATTCACGTATAAATAATTATTATTTTCGATTATGAAACAAAAGATTTTACTTACTTTATTGTTCGATTCACCATCGCTCTGACAAACAAATGATATATTATGACGATAAATCGCAAGTCATAGTCTTTCGAGAGCACAACCACAATGTTATAGATTGAAATTTAACTGAGAACACTCCAATCTACATTTAGATAAACTGCTAGCATAGGCTTAAAATGGTTAAATGAGGCTAAAATGCAATGTCGTTTTTACATTAAGCAGATCTAGTTGAATACTATGAGTGAAAAAATCGGACAGAATCTAGCTACAACAATCTGCAATCATTTACAACTGAAGAACTTAAAGCAATTTTAGTAGTTTGCTGCAACCAAGGATTCTTTATTTTAAAAAAACTTATATAGAAGAGTAAATACTCGATCAGACCTTATGTATTTTACCAGATATGATGATTTAGGCGTATTTTTTCGAATAATGGCGTGTGGAAAATACTTTCCGAAAAGTATCGACTACCATACTCAATGCTTTGGGGCGATGACTACTCTCCAGGGTACATTAATGATAGCCAAAATCGTGCAGAACCCTGGTGGGTATTCGAAATCCATAAAAAGTCCCATGCCCCCGCTATCCTTGTGGTGGTAAGTGGAAGAATAACATCATCATATGTAGTAATGAAACAGAATTATATTGGCCGAATGTCAAAGTCTAATACAAATTTTTTGGCCCTGATTGAGCAGAGGGGGAAAAATCGGACAAGGGGCCCACCGTCTTTTCAGTATAGCCCCCATAGTCTCTGGACCCCAATCACCGCTTGCCCCCAAAAGAGATCTCTTCGAAATCAGGGTCGCCCCTTCCGCCAATTTTTTTATAATAGATTCTTGATGGATGTGTTACCCAATTTTATCTTATATCGTGAAGGTAAATGCGGGAGTGTTTTCGTCCAACTCCAAACAACCTGAGGTTCTTTTTAAAACGTGTGAGTGGTAAAAGTGAAGAGTAGAAAAGTTCAACGAAAACAAGATAAAGCATACAGCTAACAGATTTTAGCCTATTCTGACTGACTTTTTTCGGTAAACTATAAGCTGGGCTGGAACCATTGGGTTATTTTACATAATATATTGCTGTCATCGTGCACAGGCATGTCATATAAGAATCCAACAATTTAAATACACCAATTGACATTTAAGGAAACCGGATTAATAACCTGAAACATGATTAATATATATATATATATAGATGTATTATTCATGAGACATATTAGTCCATTATTTTTAATTACACTTAAATTTGAAAATATCTGAGTTTTTATGTTTTACATTTCTTACAGACAGCAAAATGCTCAAAAAGCGAGCCATTGTGATAAAACAGTCCTTGAGGAAAGGTCAAACAGCGAGCCAATGTCAGGTAAACCGAGCTATAACAAGAATTTGTATATTGGAAGAAAAAATAATTATGTTACTGGTCATTCCTTAATACCAGCAAGATACCTTATTCGCCTCTCCAACTCGCTTTATTATCCAACTGGCATTTATCTTGCCTTACGACGAATAATCAAATATCTGACCCACCTTTAACTAAGTAAAATTGCTTGTTTTTAATATAAAATACACAGAAAGGCCACAAATTTTTGGTTCAAGCATTATGTTCAGCTGTAAATATAGTATATTTTTATAATAGATCAGTTTCATTGAATGTAGTAGTATCAATTACAATTTATAATCGATGTTGAGTTGACTTGGATACTCAGTTGACTACACAGAGTATCAAAGCTGATTGATCGTCCATTTAATATTAAAGATTACTAAAGTAAAACAACTAGACTTTACTAATGGGGTAATAACAAGACTTAACCATTTCATGCCGAAATTAATTTATGTATCGTGCAATGTTTGATAAACTTAAGCGTGCGCCAGTGATCGAACCCGGAACGTACGAGTGAAACTTGTGTACGCAATCCATTGAGCTATCTGGGAGTTATTGCTCGGTTCCTTAAGAAACCTCACAAAGTTAGCGAATAACAAGACACGTTCAAACGTACGACATACGACAAAGTCAGTAAACACAACGACTCGCCACGCGCGTTGGGTCCATTTGGGGTAACAACAAGACTTAATTGGACGATAAAAACATTTGATTAACTGTAAACTCTTCATCAAACATTCAGTCACAAATCAAATGGACATCACTTAAAGATTGTGATTGATACTACTTTATTCACTGAAATTTATCTCCCACAAAATATGCAAAATTTGAGTTAATTAAAGTTAAACATTATCACTATTTAAGGATTTTTGGCATTTTGTGTGTATCAAGGATCCTCGGTGTTTACTGCGTAGACCACGTCTCCCGCAAGCAAAAAGACCAAACTCGTGACATGGGAAACGACTAGGGACCTTCCCAGGATGAAGTAATTACAAAAAAATGTCCCACATATCAAGCCAGTTGTTTTCTAATTAATTTCTATTATCATTCAAGTTAGGCATAGCACTACATTCATCGTCATGAATCAATGTTTGTTCTAATAATAGAATTCTTTCTTGTGTTCAGATTATTGTTTCAGGAGCTCGCCAGAAACAAAAATGCAATGATAAACCTGATCAGATATTAATTGTCATATTAATTTACACGGTTTGCTAGTGTATAATGACTGATGGTGTAATAACTTGAGTTACATTAGGAATTTCGACCCAAATATGTACATTAAGGATCCGTAGTTATATGTATGTGTGCATCCAATAGCACTTATTACATACTGAAACGATCAATAACAGCCATATATAAATAAATAATTAATTGGTACTTAGTATGAATGTTAATCCATGTTTGGTATAACCTAAACATCATTAAATGATGCAACATATTAAGTAGGTCGTTATCGGGCTTGACAGGGAAATATTACCGGTCCCGTCATTTATTAAACAAACGTTCCAAAAAAATTAATCAAAACCTAAAATCAGATAACAGGATTGGCAAGTTAACCCCTTATCGCCCGAGTTAGTTTGACAAACCATGACCGGCGACACGGATCGAATACCGATCGCTTTGGCGAGAACAGTGTGCGTAAACCCCTGAGCTTTTATCTGGCAGCTGTTGCTCGGTTCGTTAATGATCCTCGAAAAGTGAGCGCGAATGCAACGTGCGTGCAAACATACGCAACGCTTCATACTCAATAGTTTACATAACGCGTTCCAATATGCGCTATCACCAATTGGCAGAGTTGGGCATGAAAGGGTTAACTTTAAAATATTGTGGATCCACATCGATCGTGTTTCAGTGAAAATTTACATGTTCACATAAACCGTCCACCGAACCATAGCGATTAGTCGTAGTATGTAGGTTTGGCCTTTTGTGCCTTGTTCAACGCTTAAACAGATACCTCCAACAAAAAGAGCTGCCAAACAACGACGTGTAAGATGCCAAACACTGATTTTAATTATTTCCTATTTAAAGCATGGTTTGGACAGTTTTGAACAAACTTTTGCTCCAACCATAGATTGAACCCGGACGCGCTCGGGCACAAGTCTTTTACGCTAGCCGCTACGCTATGTAAGAGCCGTTGCTCGGTTCCTTAAGGAACCTCACAACGCGAACGAACAACGACGCGCGTAGAAACACAAGCCGAACAACAAACCCGGCAATCAACTCGCCAAGCAATGTATGCTGCGACAAATGTGTCAATATACGAACTAAAGGGCTAACCCAATATATTTTAGCATATATGCATTGATGTGATTAGCTACACCGCTGAAATATAGGTTTTTATTGATTAATCATTCGGGATCATTTGTTAAACTCTGTTGCGGCGAATGGATTAATTACCTCCTCTACACACCTGGTGTTGCGCCTTTGTAGTAGTTATAAAGTAGTTTAAAATAATTATATTAATAATTCAGAAAATATGTGGGTAATAGATAGACACCGAAACTGGTACACGACGCCCTGTCCAAGTTTTAATAAGAGCATACCACAATGTCACCGCTAAGTGATCGTATATTTCGTGGGTTCTGAGTTTAAAACAATTGGCCGCGTAGAAATGTGGCAATTCTATTTCTTATTGGTTGTTATGCACTAAAGGATTTATCCATTTGCGTTAACGGAAGTGCGATAGTGAATAATTGCTGCATATAGGGTTGCTGTAGACAGGCTCTCTACGTGAGTACTTCATATCCGCCGCATGCTCCAATCCCTCTCCCACCGAGGCCATCCAGCCCTTTAAGCCAACAAGCCTTAGGCGTTTGTGATTCCAAAGTATATAATTGATAATGTTGAATCTTTCTCAATTTTTAATAAAAGACTAGGAATTGTCGCTGTTTTAACTATAATATATATTTTTATAAGATTTATTACTTAAGTATACATATTATTAAATATCCGAGTGATTTTATTCTTAACCCAAAATCCATGCCATCTTAGTGCCATTGTCAAATTCAACTCTGCGGAATGGAGAAGATACGTTAGGGGGAAAACTCGTACGGAAGGATAATGGACTATTCAGTCACATAACATGCTAAAGGGTTTAAGGTAATTTAAAGATGGTTCGAATTTTGTTGGCTGTAACATTAACTAAAACATCGGAAAATATCGATTGTAAATTCAACGCGTTTCATTTTTTAACATAACATCTGGTTATATGAGAAAACCT
Organism: Trileptium ribeirensis; assembly: GCA_030248225.1. NCBI lineage: Eukaryota > Metazoa > Nematoda > Enoplea > Enoplida > Thoracostomopsidae > Trileptium > Trileptium ribeirensis. The sequence continues at coordinate 5,068 of JASANE010012454.1, forward strand.
CGCAACGTTCTAAAATCAGATGCAGCTTTTCGGGTAGATCCTCCCCGACTATCGTAAATCGTAAATTTTGAGCATACCTGTGTAATTTTGGTACCATTCAACTTATCTTCTCGAAGCTTATCACTAAATTTTAATTAGAATCGTATTTTATGAGAGATTTTTTCCCATTTTTGGGCTATCGATTGGTCTCCGGTTGGTACCGAAATTTTGGACATTTTCCTCAAAAAGTGTCTGCAATTTAATGAACCCTTGGAACCGTAGAGACCAAAACTTTAAAATTGGCTGTATCCAGTACTGGGGTAACGAGTTATGTGCAAAGCGTGCCCAAATCCAAATTAGAAATGTATCTTTGACAAATTTATAATCACTGTAAACGACGTTTTCTGAGCTGGTCTTAGCTGACTTGTATGGTACCAACATTTATTAGCACATGTATGTATTCATTGTCAAACTTGACGATTTTCGGACCCGGGGAATCACTCATGTCATGAAAACATAAAATTGTGTTTAAGTTAAAATATATATTTAGAAAATATAGTTTTCTAAAAACTCGAAACTAAGGCAATTACATGAGCTTTCGTAGAACATTTGATTCAATTGTCTCGGTCTATAGTAACTGAAACGTTTAAGGTGACGTTCCCACTAGACTGCCAGTTAAGATATAGACAAATCCATATGCTGAACCTAACCGAAACATCAAATATAAGACATCAAACAGTAAATATTTATCTTTTTGGCTTTTCCATGAGCCTTGTGCTGGGCAATCATATAGTCATTTACGGTACGCTAATTATTTATCTAACCATAATATCGAAACGTTATTCAAATGTTATACGAAGTGAAGTTCTTGTAAAGCGGCAATTGATACATTATATAAATCGAAAGGTGCGTTCACACGTCAAACGTTTTGCTTTAAGTTTTGCCCAAATTTTGAGCTCAAATGGTGATCTAATTTTGGACTGAATTGGACGCATGGACGATGTTTAAACTTTTGTAATCATATTGTTTTAGAAGGAACAATGAATGGAACTTGAAAATTTTTGAGCTCAAAATTGCATCTCAAATTTTGCAGCATTGTGATTTGCAATATTTTTCTATTGTACATATTAACAGTTGAATTTTGATTAAAATTAGAGCAGTTTGACGTATGAATGTTAAAAAAATAAATTTTATAATGCGATTAAACAATTTTAGGAGAGCAATTTAGATATTTTGAAAGTGTATTAATTTTTGTTTTACAGAATTTTACAGGATTTTACAGGTTTTATTATTTCATGGATGATCAACAATTGCTACATGGGCAGCGGATGAACGGCTGAACCGTCCCGAAATAAATATGTTTTTGCCTGTAGTAACAATTATGATATTATGAATCAAAACATTAAACAGTGCAGCCTGGTCACCCGCGGTTAACGAATATCGTGAGCCGTCTTACATGTTCAGCTGTGGGTCCTATCGTTGAACCACCCGGTCTTCTTTTATTCTCCCAAAAGCTCGAGATTGGTCAATTTTGAAAACGTAGAAATAATCCTGGTATATACCGTCCAACTCAGATCGAAATGAAACATTTTTGACTTGTTGGGTTACGAAATGGTACCCTCTCTAGCACATACCCAAGATTTGCTATAAAAAATTATATCAATAAATGACTAATTTTATATGTCATTCGAGCTGCATTGACGAGCTGAGTGGAATATTGTAAAATTGCGCTAAATTTTGACGGGTTAAGTAGACACTTAGATTAAAACTTAATCCTAAACGTACTTCGTCAATCCATTGATTGATTCTGCATAATTTTACACCATTCGACTCAGCAGGTCAGTGCGGTTCGAGTAACTTATAATATTGTAGATTTACAGAAGCAAATTTTTTTCGAAAACCTAGGGTTGTTTTTACTGCTCCAAATCAGTTTTTCATGACACAGGAGAAACAGCCGTGTTTTTGTTCTAAAATTGAAACTGTGGTCGGTGGAAACATTTTACTCGTTCTGATATATAGTTGATTATTTATGAGAATTCTACGTAGTTTTTGTCCAAAATGGTCTTAACATGTATAAAAGGGTGTTTTGAATTTTCAATCTCTATGCGTCACAAAATATCTACAAAATTTCCTGCTGTATTTCGCAGCGCGATGCTGCTATTTATTTCTTACAACTTGTTCGACAATGAGTGGTAATCGCTTTAAAATTGTTGAACGTTAAAGGCTCTACAATTTTATGCTACTGAACAAAATGAACGCAACAACATTCAGAAGCAACTATTTAAGCCTTGACAAGAGCGCTCTAACTTCGGAACCATTTGCACTATTAGTACCGCCGTATCACCCGCGTTGGACCCAATTGAATGGTCATTAGTTCCCACTAATGATCGATAACCATTGTGGATATGCATCCAAAATATGCAAATTTCTGGATTTCACCCGCTGGACACAGGACGAAACAGGACGCACGTATTTGTGCGATTATTATGGCGTATGGGGAAACGCATCGTCAGTGAATCGTCAAGTTTGACTCCGAGAATCGTGTACTTCATGCGGATTTAAGACTTCAAGTTATCATAATATTCTGTAGAAAGTCACAAGTATACGCAGTTGTAAAGCAGTTTGTCTATTGGTTTTGGATTTCGCGGTAGATTTGGCCTTTTTGAAGCTCCATGTTTTAAGAAATGATGCACTCATAGAGAGTTCTGTGTAGTTGCTGTATATTGTGGCAAACTTTTTGAAAAAGCTGCTACAGAAACTGCATCACTTTTAGAAATACAAGAACTCTATTTGCGTATCTTACATTTATGAATTTACACATTGTAGCTGTTCAGTATATTGCTTTTTAATGTAATAAATGCTATTTGTGTTCGCAGATAGCATGAATTTCAGCAAAATATTTTGGTAATCAGCAACTACCTCCAATAAAATACATTCGGATGGTTGAATACAAACAGAATCTCTTCAGTTTGGGTCTAAATCCTTATTTTTAAAAGGTTCAGAAATATACATTTATGATCGACAACGGAATGAAGAACCCTAAGTACTTGCTATGCTAAAGAGGCTGTAAAGTGCCTCTACTCTATTAATGGTGTATATTTGCCTTCCTGGAACTATGAAGGCGTCATAAGAACTTGAAATCGCTGGAAAATTCCGGAATAGTCACGGAACACAGGCTCTCTAAACTGGTTCGGTTTCCCGTCCTTGCGAGAGTAATACTAGTTTATAGAATATTTTCCATTGGTTATGTTTCTCTGAAGCCAATTAAGTTCATCTGATAGCTAATGAAACTGCGTCCTGCCGTAGCTCAGCTTTTTCAATATTGAGCGTATCAGTTACTGCTCGCACTCAGTGGCTCAAACCACGGACCAGAAAATCCATCAAAAATCAACATTCCATTCATCCGGTTTTCAAAATATAAGCCTGAAAACTGAAATATATTTTAATAAAATTTGCTAGTTTTAATATTAATGCGACATTTCGGATTTTAGCTACGTGGAAACACCCAAATATGAATTTACAAATAAAAAAATTTTTGCAGAACAAACTGTGAAAGTATTTTAGTTCCAACGCTCTAAATACAAAACCATTGAAATCTCAAAATCCATTTCTTTTCTTTGCGGGAATCACTGATCAAAAGCAAAATAATTTGAATATGCAAACGTTCGTTAAATGTCTAAAGGTTATGTGTTTTAAATGTTTTTTCAAAATATATAGCCCAAATAATTCAGAGCAAAATTTAGACCAACTATTATTAAAGCTGTATAACTGATGGGACCTAAAATATATATAAAGCTGGTCGATCCCGTTTACAGCATAGTTTGAAACAGATCATATATATAAATGGCAAATGGTTTCAACTTTCTAATATTCCATAGCAAAGAAACTAAAATCCGAGATATAAACATTGAATTCTTTCATAACGGAAGAACTTTTTTGCAAGAACGGATTCTTTTACTTTTAGAAAGCTGAATGAGCTGGAAACAATAAATATTATGGTTTATTTAAAAATGAAAATAACTTGCCATTATGCAAAAACTTGAAACTAAAATCACAGTAGCCTAAATGGCATTTACTGAGTACTTTCGTTGACGAATTTTGGATGAAAATCGTCGATACAAATGGCCTCAATAAATAAATTGTTTATATAAAACAGCCTGTTTATAAACATAAAGCCAAACTTTTACAAAAAAGGTACTATGTTTGCGCAGTCTACTTGGATTAGCACAGATCTGTTCTTCAGCACGAATACGTCATCAAGACATATAGATTGCGCCATTAGCACCTAAATATTCATGATCTTTGGTGAAAAAATAGTCCAGAAAACCATTTAATTAAAAAATGATTTCCAAAAGTTAGATTGGGTAATGCCATAGGACAACGCAGCCGCTGCAATCAGTAGCCAGTTTTTATGGAGGTATACGACATTGCCAGATCCTGTGGGTGTTCAAGAATATTGGTGAAGTGTAAATTTGGTGATTTGAGATCAAAGCTCACATGTGGTATATGAATGTGTTGTCTTATCAATAAAAGTCAACCCATTGTCAACAAAACCAAGCTGGTCGCCGTAAGCTATATGCAGGCTACGCCGCGCCCGACATACTATGCCTACGCTCCAAATTCACCTGAGTGAATTTTAAGTCAGCCTGAGTTGCATTGTATCATACACCTGAAGCAGTATTGCACCACTTCAGAATGAGTTCGCGATTAATTCATGCTGCTGAGATATCACGTAAGCTTGAATTACAATTCTAACTTAAAATGGATTAGTTTAGCTCTAAGTGGGTTATAAAACTCTTACTCGAGAAATCTGAGTTTGAGCAGAAACTCATAGTAAGTCAGTTTTATGCAACTCAGAGTTCCTGAGTTATATTTGCGCCCAACTCGTTAATTCTAAACTCACATCTAATTTAAAATACTTTAACCATGAGTTACCAGCCAAGCTCACCCTTTTGAACTCAGAGGAATTTTAGTTCTGACACAAAATTTAACTCACGCACATATGCAGTGTAATCCTGGCTAGTTTAAGCTAAGACCCCTACATGACCCTTATACTAAGCCTGAGACTAAATCGAAAGGCTCCCCCCGAAGCACTAATGGGGCGTTTAACATAACTTGACTTCACTTGGTCTTTTTGTCGCACGATGAAAAACAATTGTATAGGACATTGGCACAGTCAAGGCTGACTACTAGTTTTGTCCAGAGAGAGAGAGCTATATGTAATATCCACATAGTTAGGCGGCACCATGTGGAGCAAATTTAGCCGTCTCGCCTGACTGTTATAAATGGTTATAACACGACATATATTGTAATTTTTTATATTATTTAATATATTTATTGATGTATAATTTTATTCCAGCCATAGTCCCAAGAGGAAATCCGAATTTCGGCAGCAGTCCAACGCGATAAATTTAAATTTTGGCAGTTCTCCAGCCCGGCAAAGTTAATTTTGGCAGGAGACCAAATGGGTTAATTTATGTTTAATAGTAGCTATCCAGCGCGAGAAATTCAAATTTTAGCAAAATACAAAACAGAAAATTTGGCGGATATCCAGCGCGAGAAATCCAAATTTTGGCAACTGTATAGCGCTGGAATTTCAAATTTTAGCAGCTCTCAAACCTGGAAATTCAAAATATGGCAGCTGCCAACCCGGACCATTCAAATTTTGGCAATTCTCCAGCGTGGCATATTCAATTTGACCAGCTATCCAACGCGAGAAATTCAAATTTAGGCAGCTGTCCAGCGCGGACAATTCCAATTTTGGAAGCTGTCCAACGCGGTTAATTTAATTTGTGGCAGTACTCCGGCGCAGCAAATTCAATTTTAGAAGCTGCACAACGTGGAAGTCCGAATTTTGGCAGCAGTCTAACGTAGAAAATTCAAATTTTGGCTGCTGTACAGCCCGGAAAATTCAGATTTTGGAAGATGTCCAACGCGGTAAATTTAATTTTGGCAGTTCTCCAACGCGGCAAATTCAATTTTGGCACTATCTAATTCAATTCACTTAATATTTTAGTAGCTACCCAGCGCGGGAAATTGAATTACAGCGAAATACAAACCACAAAATTTGGCGTCTGTCCAATGCCGGAAATTTAAATTTTATCGGCTGTCCAACGCGGAAATTTCAAATTTTGGCAGCTGTCCAACCTGGAAATTTAAAACTTGCAGGGGCGTAGATCAAGGGGGGTCCGGGGGGTCCGGACCCCCCCAAATTTTTAGACGGGGGGTCCGGCAGTACAGTAGACCCCCCAAATTTCGGACATATTCCAGCAAAATAAAATTACACATAACGTCCTGCTGATTCTCGGATTATAATTACTTATAAATACTAATACTTGGGTGTCGATAAATTCCCACAGGCAAATACGATTGAATCGTTATTGATCTCGAAGGTGTTGTTTGCTTCAGTTGTGCCAAAGCAAAGGAACGGGGTTTAATTGACTTAGCCAAATATGCGGATGATCGGTTCATCACAGCCGGATTTTCCAACTGGAAGAAGGCATTGGGCAAATTCAAAGCTCATCAGCGCTCCAAAGCGCACAGACATTCGGTGATTCAATTGGCTCAGACAAAAGACAGTACAGGCACTGTCGAATCACACCTCAAAAAACAGGCATTACAACAGTCCCAGATAGCACAGAGTAGCATTAGAATAATATTTTCTACGATACGGTATCTCTTGCGGCAAGGCCTACCGTTCCGCGGTCATGATCATCAGTCGGGGAACTTTCACCAGCTGCTGCTTCTACGATGTCAAGACCAGAGCAACTTGGAATCATGGATGGCTCGAAAGACCGACTTCACTTCTCCGGGCGTACAAAATGAAATCATGGATATGTTTTCTCATGCCATACTGCGGCGCTTAGCAAACAGCATTCGGCAGGCCGGCTCATTTGGCGTAATAGTAGATGGAACGCAGGATTGCACGGGGCTGGATCAGCAAGCAGTATGCTTTCGATTCGTTAAGAATTTCGAAGCATTTGAAGTATTTATGGGACTTTATGAAACAGCGGACATAACCGGTTCAGCCATAGCAGGTATCATTAAAGATTCTTGCGTACGGTTCCAGCTGTCGTTGAAGGATAATCTTCGTTTCCAGAGTTATGATGGGGCAGCAAACATGAGTGGTGCTCACAAAGGTTGTCAAGCAATGATCAAGCAGTCGCAGCAGCTGGCTCTTTATGTGCACTGCGGAGCTCATGTTACGGCGCTGGTTGCGTCTTGTGCAAGCAATGCAGTACCCTTCATTCGAGATGCCTTACAGTATGTTCCGATTTGCGAGAGGAAACAGCCGCAAGGGCTAGAGGGCTGCTGAAGAATTTCGAAGAATCGGAAACTCTGTTGGCACTCAATATAGCAATGTCCGTGTTGCCGCAACTTGAAAGGCTGAACCTTGCACTTCAAAAGCGGGAGACCACAGTGAGCGGAATGTTGGACGCCAAATCGTTTGTAGAATCATCTCTTCAGGCGATGAGATCAGACGATGAATTCCAGCGTGTATTGGATGCGACAAATGCACGGTCACGGGAACTGGACTTGGTCGAGCTGAGACTCCCACGAAGAAGAGTAGTGCCGGCCAGATATTCGGACCCATCAACTTCATTCCAGCCACCAACTATCACTGACCATTACAGAAAGTTGTTCTTTCAATTTATTGATACTACCTTAGTTCAGCTGAGAGAAAGATTTTCTCAAACCGACCTTAAAACATATGGCAGCCTCGAAACAGCTCTATTGGGCTCAGGAAGCGATGTTTCAGAAGAACAACTTATTACACTCGGACGTTACCCAGAACTCAATGTCGAGCATTTGCAAGATGAACTCCGGATTTTCCATCGACACGCAGAGGCGAAAAAGTTACGCAAGGAATCACTGGCTGATGTTGTTATTACATTGAAAGAGATGGCGTCAGAGGTTCGATCAATGCTGCCCAACGTTGTCACATTGACCAAGCTGCTGTTAACTTCTCCGGCATCTTCGGCACAGGCCGAAAGATGATTTAGTGCTTTGCGGCGGCTCAAAACATGGCTTCGTAGCACGATGTCTCAGAAGAGGTTGAATGCAGTTGCCATATGCCACACACACCAAGATATGCTGGACGAAATTGATGTTGATGCATTAATTACTGAATTCGTTAATCGTACTGAAATCAGAAGATCTGCCTTTACCTAAATTAGTCACAAGTTTGACTGTAACAGCCTGACTTTTATTCTGTTTCTGGCTTGTCCACAGCCTCACAGTCACAGCCCAAGTGTTTCAACATTTAGGTGTCTAAGCTACTATCTTCAGCTTTTGCACAGTTTAATGCATGAGTAAGCTTAAGGTGTAAGTCCCACTATCCTCTTTTTAGTAAATTATCATTTGGCAATCGCTTTTCGATACAGAAATGTTCCGGAACGGTTTTCTACAGCAAATAGTCTTCGTTCACTAACACAGTTTGTATACAGTGTCAAAAGGATGGTAGGGAGCGCGCCTTCTTGCAGTAAACTGTGAAAAAAGGACCGCAAAAATTTCGTCCTGGCTAACGCTGAGTTCATGAAGGAGTCGGACCCCCCCAAACTGTAAGGCAGATCTACGCCACTGAAAACTTGTCATAAGCTCAAACTTAACATTAGGAGAATGTAGTAGCGACGCCTGACTACAGAGATAAAGCTAAGTCAGCCTACACTCAATTTAATTTAAATGCCCCATAAGCTGTTCTTTTAAAGTTATAAACGCCACGCCCCTCAGATTGACTTGGGTCAAAAGGAGACCTGATCTAATCCACCGTTCGTACTTCAGACTTCGCCCATTTATAGGTATTACATTGGTTTCACTACCAGCCGACCAGAGTGTATTTGATTGTTTTTGTTTATCCAAACTTCTTAATGCATCATACACCTTAAGATGTGTGCACCTAGGCCCGTATTCTGTTACAGAGCTTATTCCGGCTCATGACAAGAAGGCATAACCACATACGGCCCTTCATAAATAAAATAAATAGCCAAGCTATGCTAGTATATTTGTAAGAGTTGGGAGTGGCTATGTCGCAGGGTTTGATAGCCGGGACGGACTACAGAAAGAATATTCATTACATTCAGTTTAACAGACTGTGTTACAGGAAAAATATTTAGCTCTAGGCCCACAAACGACAAGATTAGTAGTAAATTAAAGCAAGACGCATAAATACAGGTAAAATAATGCATCATTTATCTTAAGGTGTGTGCAGCTAGAGTAGGATTTTGTCACAGAGCTTATTCCTGCTCATGACATAAAATCACAGCTATATCCGGCTTTTTATTGATAAATTTAATAGCTAAGCAATGCTAGTATGTTTTTGCGAGCCGGAGCGACTATGCTTCGTGGTTCGATAGCCGGGCGGCATGCTGGAAAAAGTATTTATTACGTTCAGTTTAGTAGATTGTGTTGACAGGGAAAATATTTAGCTCTAGGCCCAAAAAACCAAGATTTGTAGTTATTAAAGTAAGGTGCATAAATGCAGGCAAAATAGATATGTAAATATAGCTATTTTCAAAAATTTTTGTTTAAGCGCGTTTTAGAAGCCAACCTAGTAGCGACGTAAGACACGCTCGTTCAAACATGAAAGTTATGCTATTATAACTGGAAGGTTGTTTTACATATATATTACCATATCTATCAACAATTTCTATTTTTTCGCCATTTTCCATTGTCGTCATATATATCTGGCTTTTAGAGCCGATTCCGGCCCTTGTGACATTTTATTAGCCTCGCTCTACTATTAGCTAAATATATTTGTAGGATCTGGCTCGGCCAAAAAAATATAACATTGGCGAACCGCGGCTAGTAAAGCATGGCTTTAGAGCCGCGGCAGACTGTGACAAAATTCAGCCCTGCTGCACACATTTGAAGGTAAATGAAGCATACGATGTGTGCAGAAGGGCCGGATTTTGTAACAGTCTACCGCGGCTTTAAAGCCATACTTGGCTAGCCATGATTAGCCAGTTGTGACGACAATGGAAAATAGCTAAAAAATGGAAATTGGTAATTCGCAAAACATCCTTCTAATTACAAGAGCGTTATTTTCATGCATAAAAGAGTGTGTTTTATATGGCTGCTAGGCTGGCTTGTAAAAGGCGCAAACAAAAATTATGAAATTTAGGGATATTTACGTATTTATTTCACCTGCGATTATGCCTCTTGTGCCAATTACTAATCTTGCCTGTTTGGGCCTAGAGTGAAATATTTTCACTGTAACACAATCAGCTAAACTGAATGTATAAATATTTTTCTGTAGTCCGTTTCGACTATCAAACCCTGAGACATAGCCACTCCCGGCTCGTACAGACATAGCGTAGCTATTTATTTTATATACGAAGGATCGGGCGTGGCTGTGCCTTTTTCCATGAGCCAGAATTAGCTCTGTGAGTGAATCCGGCCCTAGGTGCGCACATCTAAGTAAACGATTCATTATTAAGGTAAATTATTCATAACATGACTATGTTCACAATTGTAGTTTTATGACTTACATTGGAATTAAAAGCATACACCTCTGACAAATCGTAAACTGGAAACAGGAAATTATCCCTTTGGGGCTCAGATCCATATTGTAATCGGGCGGCACCGGTCCCATGGGGTGTAGCCAATCCACATCTGACGCTTCCCTCGCCCAACGCCTCTATCCCCTCGTTTGCAAAAATAAGAAAATGTGACAAAATCTTGGAAAAAAATTAGGGGAGAAATTGTTAAAATCGGCTCGAGATTGGCAAAATTTAGGAAAAATTTTAAGTCCCAATTGATTTTTAAAATTTATAACCGCTTCCTTGACGATCTGCTAACTTCCGCCGATCGACTAGTGTCCCTCTCTCGCACGAAGCACTCGCTATCCCACCGTGGCACGAGACTTATTACCTCGTGCATATATGACGACTACTTACCACTAATAAATAACATTCAGTTTTATAACATCATTTAAGCAGTTAATGTATAAATACAAACTCTATAAGTAATGAGTACATATTTCGTCGCTAGGCGCAGGCGCGTAACCACGAGCTGAAAGGTGCTGTTCGGACAGTTTGGGGGGTATGCACTTGACTGTATGTAAAATGACATGAGTGCATTGACATGAGTGTATTTTAATTCGTTCCCAAAATATTTAGCAATAATCTTCCGAACAAACAGACAGGGGTCTCCTAACCGGTAGGTATGCTTTTAAATGATTTTTATAGAAACTGTTGCTAAATGTTGTTAAAACCAAAAACTGTAGGGTCCAAGACACCTTTGTTCTTCCAGTGGTTAATACCGTGATTAGGCATAATGTTACAATTGCTTGAACTTGAAATTTTTAATCCGAATTAGAAATTAGGATTATATTTAGTGCATACCTTAATCATTTAGCTAGTGAGCAAACACAAAAGTCTTGTATAAGAACCGTTGTTTTTGCAAATCTAAGTCCATTTTGACGTTTAATGGCCACGCACCTGGTGTTGAGGTAATCGAAAGCGAAGAACCTGCGGGGCAAACTAAGGCAAAACATATGGTGTGGGCTATCTAAAGTGAAAACGCGCAATAAACCCTCATCTCTAATCAAAATTTTCTGCGTTTATGTTCGAGAGCAGAACGAAAGGCGTGCCCGTGCACAGCTATGTTCTTGGATCTGAAAAATATAGTTCATGACCGCTTTAAATTTTTAATAGATCATGTAAACGGATTCACAATAAATAATACAAACTTACAAATGTAATTTTCGGCTTACCCCAGCACAAGTGCTGAAACTTCCACGGTAGTGAACAAGCGATGGGTCTGTACCCCATGACAGAAGTAAAACGCCGATGAGTTATACAGCCTTAATTAAACTGCTAGTTAGACAAGAAATGAAAAATTACCAAAATGAAAAAACTACCTGTCTACCAGCGGTTGGGTCACGTTTTGCACGAGTTCAGAGAAGTCGGTACACATTGTTATTTACCCGGGAAGAGGCACAAAGGTTAGTTTGGTGTGAAGTTCTAAATGGGTTCATGTATTTGTGCTTCCAAACATGTTGTAGCCTGTCATAGATGGCCAATGTTAAGCAAAGGAGGGCTTGACCCGCGCATATTAAGTAAAAATCGAAAAGGCAAAACTTTAGAATTATAAAGTCGTAAAGCTACAAGGTATTAAATCTAAATGTTATAGGGCTATGAAACTGTTGTAGCACCGTAGCGAACTGTCGCAGCTATACATTTCCTTTAAGAATTCAGTAAAGCATTTGCCTTTTGTAGCAATTATAGTGAGCCATAAATCTAAAACTAGTATATATAGCACATGCTTGACAGGGAGCAACGGGAACTCCAGCGAAAATTGTGTTCCGGTTGCGGTTCAGGCACCGGAATTCCGGTTAAAACACTTTGTTCAAAATTTTACCATTTTTGCTTCAGCTGTGGTCCAAACATGTAACGTATACTCAATGATCAAGTTCCAATACAACTAAGTAAAAGAAAAGATTTACTCAGCAATTTGCCGTGTGAAACGGAAGAAGGGCACATAATTTCAGTAGAAATTTTTTCGCTTGACCCTGCAGAGGTTTGTTAACAAAACAAAGCCACGTCGATGCTTGTAGTAGCTATTTCACCCATTCAAAAGTCTGTGGTGTATGTAGAATTAAACCGGTCCAACTCGGTATCGGAGTATGGATTATTTAGAAGTACTTAGCTGTATGCCTGGCTAACATAAATTACATTAGGCTCCAGCTAGTGCGCTTGTAAACTTTGTAAATCGAATCTACATTGAAGTAAAGTATATAACATATGTGCAACGCATCCAGAAGCTGCGTTCCTGGCAATGAACTGTATTTATTGAAACTGTGAGAACAGTATTACAGTTTGCCTCATTTATAGTGTTTTGACCAGAAAGTCATCATCATTATCCAGGTGATGGGTACTGGTTAATCAACGCTATCCTAAACACAGTCTCGGCCCACTGATCAAGAAATTATTGTATACCTTCTTTTATTTTCTTTTAGAACCATATAAACCAATAATTTGAAGTTTCCTACGGAATACCATGTATGTAACAAACAAGCGATTGAAGACATAGCGACAGTGTTTAGTCTGCGTTAGAAGCACATTCAGTTCAATTTACACAAAGTATAGTGGAAGGTATTTGCTCTTGGTGTCCAAAAACGACATATCAATTGGCAAATAAACGTTATTAGCTTCCTTAGACTCTTAAAAATTCCAGAGAGGCAATAATGTCATCACAATACATTAAGTTTAATGTAAAGGTTGTTTTACTACATTTTAGATTTACTATACGTTCATTTCCTCCTTCATCTGTTTTACTATATTTAAGCGTACAGTAATGTGATAAGGTAATGTTGCCATTGTAACACATATAACTTTTTGATACCAGGTATAGTATTGCCGTATAAGGTTGCTGCTAATTCTTGATAGAATTCAAAAGTATATCCTTAGGATAAATTTTATTGAGTAATTATGGCGACCGGCTGAGCTAGCAGAGGCTAAGTAAGACGGACACCAACCAGAGGTTGGGCTATTTGTCCTAAAAGCGCGTCTGCCGTAAAGCCACATGCTCCCTCCATAGGGAAAGCGACCATGGGTATTTTACTAAGGTAATAGAAAATTTATAGGAAGGGTCCATGTTAAATTAAGTTAAATTAATTAAATGAAGTATAATTTGGATTTAACCTCCGAATTAAAACGGAGCTTGAAAAAGAAATATACATATATAATTCAAGTTGGAATTAAAAAATGAAAATATGAAAGTATATATAAAAAATACTGAGTTCCTGTCACTGCAATTTATGAAGTAAATCCTAATGTTTCTAGTGTAACTATACATCAACTTTGATATCGCTTGTTAAGACATGAATATGGAATACCAAGACTTACCTTGGGTATTGCAGAAAACTTCAAAAAACGCTTAAGATTTCTAGCCTACGATTTCTTAAATATTGCCAGTTATAAAAATATTCAATTTTCATAATAAGTAGAAGTACGTATATGCGTACGTATTGAAATTCTAATAAAAGTACTGTAAGATTCTTACTTTTACTGGTCTTCCTACAAAGTAAGAACGGCATATTCATATCAGATCAAAGCATTGGCTGCTGGCGAGTCTAGAGCGTAGAACCGAATATGATGATCAGCTGGTTTGATCGATAGATCGAAACGTGTAGTATGTCTAGAATATGTAGACGAAAGCAAGGACAGGAATGACATTCATTGCTCTGCTAGTATGTGTTAGTCGTGGAGACGTAACTTAAACGTAGCGATGCCGATACGACCGAATTTGGTAGCGCACTCCACGTGTTGATGACTCGTTCTGAATAGACTGCGATAAAGAAGCTGAGGTGTTGACGGTGGCTCTAACTTGTAGTAGTTTTGACGCAAAGACCGGCGTGCAGATAGCTTGAACAAACGCAAGTGAGCATAACTGTGAATCAGTTTATGGGCCGTAATACGATCTGCACGCAAACGTCGTGTGCGTAAAGCTTGTATACCCACATACTTGAGGTAATTCTCATACCTAGTTCATAGTACAAATGGCTGGAATCAGTTTAGTTGCGCGTCATTGCACGCCTTCAATATGTTGAATATCTGGCGCATAATACCGACACCATGCCTTACTAGAGTACTCTAACTTGGAGCGTAAAAATGCAAAATACAGCGTCAAAACATGGCGGCATCCCAGTAACGGAACGTGCGTGCAAGTAACCGTAATGCATTGTTCGCCTCAGCTACAATTTGGGAACATTGAGACGAGGGCTTTAGGTCGGAAGTAATGGTTACTTTAAGATACCGGATGGTATCAGTGCATGGATTGGCTTGATATCAATAGTGTAGTTATATGATGGGTAGCGAATACCAAAGCATGCGAACTTGTCATAGTTGAATTGTATACACTATCAATTTTAGAGCCCATTCTCCTAATGACGTAAGATCGTTCTGCATATCACTCGTACCTAGCAACGCCGTGATCGCATCAATACGACGTAGAATCTTTGTATCGTCAGCAAACATCCATGCTGCACTACGTAGAGCATCAACGAGATCATTAATGTAAAAGAGGAATAACATGGCCCCGAGCAACGTGCCTTGTGGGACACCGGACGTAACAGGCATTGGTTGGGAGCATTCACGATTGACGACAACTGATTAAGTACGACCAGTCACGAATGTGGGGATCCAACTTAGCAACTGGTCTTTGATTCCATAGCCGTGCGATTTAGCAAGAAACCGTGGTGTGACACCCTATCGAATGCTTTCGAGAGATCAAGTTATATACCATCAGCACTATCTCCATCGTCGATTATTTGAGTGACAGAGTCAAGGAATTCAAGGAATTGCAACTGGCATGACCGCCCTTGAACAAAGCCAAATTGAGCCTGCGACCAAAGGTGATTGTCGGTGGGGTACCGCATAAACCGACTTTTTTCTATAACCTTACAGCTTGTTGATGTTAGACTAATTGGACGATAATTGCTGCTGATACGTCGGCTACCTTTCTTGAAGATGGGAGTTACTAACGCAAAGGGCCAGTCACCTGGGATGGTGCGTGATCGCCGTCGACAAACACAGCAGCAATGTAGTATTGAGAATTTCGAAACACACTCAACGTCTGAAAAAACTAAAGTTCCATCCGCGTCTTGCATAGTACCTATGCGGTTGTTGATTATCTTGCGTTTGTCAATGTATGCACAAATGGATTTAGGGTCGCTCTTGCCGTTATGGGCAAATTAGTGCTCGTAGCACCCGAGAATCTGTACTCGAGGGCAATCTCTCGACGACGTTCTTGGTAGCCCACCGAACTGCATTCCAACGCCTGACGAGCGCCCTGTGAGCATTGGATTGTCGTCTGATAGCGGTTGAGTCACCCACGGCTGCTCTTTGTGTCGATAGCCTTTTCGAGGTGGTGCTCATATTGGTATAGCAACGCCGAAAGCACTGTTTATTTCAGACCAGACCAACTCAACGTCGGTTGGGTAGTAAGCATTGTCAAGTGAAGACGCTAATTGATTATTCAAGTTATGCCAGTTTGTCCGGAAGATGTTGTGTCCAGTCACCCGATTAGCTGACACAGGTAGTTGCACGTAAACAGTCAGTTAACATCTCAACATAATGTGATCGCAATTCCCCAGCCCGGCTTCAGCACTTCATCACCCACCATGTCCTCTTTACACTTGAACACCGAATCAAGAAGGGCGTCTTTGCGGGTAAAGGCTTTGGCATGCTGTACAAGTCTGGCGTGGTTGACTGCATCGATGAAGTCGTCGCAAGCCGTCATGCAAATCGTTTGTCTAATCTATATTGCCGTACTTGAAGTTCCCAACCTAATGAATGTGAGATGTGTTACACGCAGGAATACTAGAAATAGCGCGTTATTTTGACCGTGGTTATTGTTCATCGATCGATAGGCGCAAACAATAGTTTTTTGTTATGGCCTAGAGAATCATGTTCAGCAATGAAGCCTTCGTATCCGAGAGTCGTGAAATGTAGGGAAGGTGCGGCGTTAAGCCATTCGGCCACATAGATGATGACACCATCACCGTGCTGACGCTGTTGGCACGAAAGATATCATAACCGTCCAGGCTTAATTAATATTGTTGGAAATCAACCTTAGTAGCTACCTCAACGGTCCAGCGCTGCATTTTGCTTTCACTCATTATAATAAGCCAATTACAAAGCTCATTATTGTAGAAACCCTTAAGGATTGAAAGTCACTTAAAAAGTTCATAGATCCAAAATCTATCGGAAATTTTTATTTTTACTTAAAACCGTAACCGAAATCTCAAGAATTTGCGAATTCGAGATGACCTACAATCGACAAAAATTGCTTCCATTTATACATGTAAGAATTGTCTGAATTTACATGGAAGAATAGTAAGCTGAAACTTGTTAGTATCGAGTGTAGTAGGGTTAGCTTTAGAATATAGCTAACTGTTGTGAAGTAGGGTATGGATAAGTCAGTGCCAGAGTTTAGTTTATGTATTCAAAGGGGGAAGGTGTTTGGTTCGAATTCTACCTCAGCTCTACACTGTTTCGTCCGTTGCTTTTGTCGTTATTGCGTCGCCAAGCTCGGCAAGGCCCAAATCATATATTTGTTGCTTATTATACATTTTAAGCAGTTATTTCACAGGCTAAAATACAATTGTGGTGATGTTCGGTTTATTATTGATACCACCTAACACTAGTTCGCTGGCCTACCAATGGATGTTGACTGTGGACAAGAATATCTGAAAGTGGCTGTAAAACGAAAAACCATTTGTGGGACGTCTCTAATAACGCATGTGTATAGACCATCGTAATTTAGGATGAGACTCCCACGATGACAGTATAGTGAAAAGTCATTCCAGCCGCAGCTGATTGATAATATATCCTTGTGGTGATATTGGTTAATATATCCAAGGAAAAACAGGCAGTCATCTGCATCCTGAACGGCCGGCCTTCTACCGTCTAATGATTTCGGCATCAAAACGAACCGTGATATTACATTTTAGAAGAAAACGGTGTTCTTCTAATCATAGACTTGCCGCATCCAGGTAGCCGTTAGCCGTCTTAAGCTCAAAAGCTTTAATAGCACCTGGTGTGGAAACAGTATATATCGCAGGTTGACTAACACCAGACAAAACAATATCAGACATCATGTAGCTTATTAAAACTCAACTAAACACGGACTGTTTCCTCGGTCACAAAAGTGTTAGCATAGTTGAAACATAACTCCTACACGTCTGCGTTTGAGTGAACAAATTTCGTGTTCGGTGTCCATGGATTAGTAACTGTTGCGCCAAATCAATCTGGACGTTGATAAGGACGAATGATTATAGGAATAGGGTGTTATTTTCGTGACATGTTTTGTTACTCTATGCATCGGTTCTAATTTTAAGAGCACGCAACAGGATTATAAGCTGATCTATTTTGTAACAGGTCTCACAGTTGGATGTTATCGGTATATCGTGTTCTAATAATTTTAACAACGTCTTCATAGAATTTATGACTGTGAGAAAAGGCATAGTTAATAATTTTGCACTAGCTTCTTTAGAGTATTCTGGCTTCCTAAAACCTCCTCCCGGTCTGTCCTGCCCTAGATTCCACCCCCTTACAAATTCTAATCGGAGTGCCTTCTGACTGGTACCCCGGTCTGCTAAGCTCCGTATAGAATCCAAGAAACAGTAGTTATTAGATATATATTGTTTATTACCGATCATTGGTGTTACAGCTCGGAGGATTTTGCATCGTAGGTTTTGACAATTTGTAGAACACTAGTAAATATGATTCTTATTATATTATATAAATATATTAAATAAAATATATCCAACGCAGTTTTGCGTTGAAGCCATTGCAACTTTGGATTATGTCCCGGTTACGGTTAGTTGTTTCTATATTATTGTGTTTGTCGTTCATTATTGATACAGAAATTTTATGTTATATTTAGTAATGTTTAAATTAAATGTATATACTGTTTGTTGTTTATGCTGAATCGTACACATAATTATGTTTTATTTCAAATTTTAGCCGGCTACGAATCGTTCTGATGTCATATAAAGAGTACAATATTTATTGGATATTTTGGGAATTTGTGTATTCAAAACTGGCGCTAATTATAGCGACACAATGATTTTTATTATGTGATTTACATACGTGGACAGTGCCGTTGGCCGTACATATATGGCCATTGTTTTATACGTACACGCTCATACTTTTGACTCAAAATTAATTTAATTTCGATTAAAATGGCATTGGATTAATTATTGGCACTTCCAAGTTATTAAAACCATTGATTTTCGTCTGAGGTGGGCTGTGTGGAAAATTGATGCGATTATGAGCAAATTGTAGTTTATTATTCTCATATATTGATTGAAACGGAGAGAGCGAAGCGAGCGCAGAGAGAAGAGGGGGAAAATCGTGAAAATTTTTTGTCTGTTTCTGTGAGATTCATAACGCATTTTCGGATGACCGACTTTCGACAGATTTTTTGTTCGATAGCAAAAATGACGACGATATGCTCTTTAGTTGAACGCAAACAGCTCGGACACCATCGTCGAGCCCGAAATGGCAAAAAAAAATTGTTTTTAAGGTTCTTTGCCAAATCTGGTCATACATGTTTTGCAGTTTATATCTCGCGACACAGGCTCGGCAAGACCGCCATGCAGAATCAGCTTATCTAGGTCTATATACAACTTTGCTGACCACGATTTTTCGCCGCTCGGGGCCCGAA
The DNA here is from genome assembly GCA_030248225.1 of Trileptium ribeirensis. Taxonomy (NCBI): domain Eukaryota; kingdom Metazoa; phylum Nematoda; class Enoplea; order Enoplida; family Thoracostomopsidae; genus Trileptium; species Trileptium ribeirensis. The sequence continues at coordinate 24,220 of JASANE010012454.1, forward strand.
TATCGTTCGTCGACCAGTCGTTTGCTAGAAATCTATACAATTTTTCTATTTTCGGCATGATATTGCGTTTTTACCTTACAATGAGTGCCTGTTACATTATGAAGCACGCTGGATACGATGGTTTTGCTATCTACAGTCTAACTTGACTATATTTTATATTTCCATGGGGTTTCGAGGACTTTATGGTCGACGAACTCGATTTTCGAAATGTAGTCTATTTTCATTTATTTGGTTATGTATTACGTGCAGGGCATCAATATAGGTATTTCTTAAGGCTGAACACAATGATTTGTTTATCTAGTGTTCACGACTTATTTGCATATTTCGTGACTTTTCATGAGTTTTCATTGTGTTTGGGGTCAATGAACTCGATTTACAGAATATAATGTGCCTTCATTTCTTTGGTTACATATGGCGTAGGGGTCACCAAGAATTGTATTATATAGGTTTTCCGGTGCGCTGAATACCATGGTTTTGGTTCTCTGTATACCAGCACAAATTTTTTTATGCGTTGTCAGTCGTTTTCGGTGGGTTTAGGGATTTCAATGTTTTTTAAGACTCAACTGGTTTTAGGATGGTACATTCATCAAACGAAGCCCGTTGCAGGCGATTAAACAAAATGAAACTACGCTCGCTCCGTTGCAAACCCAATTGGGAATTACTACAATATATTACATGTAATTAACCTATTTTTGTTGAGATGTATTTTTGCTGAAGTACCACAGCAAATTTATAAAATTAAATTAGATATGAGAGTTGAATAATTCCCACATTATTGCGAAATTTGCCGCAGACACCTGTGATTGAGTATGAAACTGCTTATAAGTACAAGATACACCGATTGTCATAAACCATTATCAATCTATGTCTACCAATTTTCGCATTTTTAAACAGAATTGATCCAACGACCATCTTTGATGTATTTGTGGAAGTCGCTGCGCCAATCGCTGATAAAAGTAAGCGTTTAGATGAAAATATACAGTGTTCTCTATTCGCGAAAACATGTTTTATCAACAAACGTGTATTTAACACTTATATATATTTTAGCGACTATAGGTTCACAGTGATGATCCAAACATTGAAATAAGAATAATTGTGGCTTTTATGTGTTAAGTTTGAATTTACAAAAGTAAATTCGGATTTCCTTCATTCATACCCAACTTTTTACGTTATAATTCTTGCCAGAGGCACTCGATCGAAAAATCCTCTCGTTCTGTTGCGAGAGCCATAGCTTTGTTGTCTAAAGCAACTCTTTTCGAGTCATGAATCAAAATTTCAAAAAATACACACGTAAAAGTGAATTTTTTGAAATTTATACAAAATAAACTAAAACCTTTTCTGCCTGTGATTATAGAATTATTTAACGCTTCAAACACGTTGGTTTCATTGTTTTACCCGGGTATTAGCCAACCACGCGCGATGTTAGCCGAAAATTTATTAAATTTAGGCACCAACATATCAAATTTTATTACTCACTTTATGTAGTTCATTAGAATGTGCCTACAGTTGTTCATTATTGTTGAATACGATAAAAACAATTGTGATTCATCAAATAAGACAAGTGTTGAGGGTCCTACAATGAAAAAATCACTCTTAAAATTGTGATTCATCAAATAAGACAAGTGTTGAGGGTCCTACAATGAAAAAATCACTCTTAAAATTGTGATTCATCAAATAAGACAAGTGTTGAGGGTCCTACAATGAAAAAATCACTCTTAAAATTGTGATTCATCAAATAAGACAAGTGTTGACGGTCCTACAATGAAAAAATCACTCTTAAAATTGTGATTCATCAAATAAGACAAGTGTTGAGGGTCCTACAATGAAAAAATCACTCTTAAAATTGTGATTCATCAAATAAGACAAGTGTTGACGGTCCTACAATGAAAAAATCAATGTGTTCATTATTTTTGAATACGATAAAATCTATTGTGATTCATCAAATAAGAGCAAGTGTTGAGGGTCCTACAATGAAAAAATCACTCTTAAAATTGTGATTCATCAAATAAGACAAGTGTTGATGGGTCCTACAATGAAAAAATCACTCTTAAAATTGTGATTCATCAAATAAGACAAGTGTTGAGGGTCCTACAATGAAAAAATCACTCTTAAAATTGTGATTCATCAAATAAGACAAGTGTTAGGGGTCATAATATGAAAAAATCACTCTTAAAATTGTGATTCATCAAATAAGACAAGTGTTGACGGTCCTACAATGAAAAAATCACTCTTAAAATTGTGATTCATCAAATAAGACAAGTGTTGAGGGTCCTACAATGAAAAAATCACTCTTAAAATTGTGATTCATCAAATAAGACAAGTGTTGAGGGTCCTACAATGAAAAAATCACTCTTAAAATTGTGATTCATCAAATAAGACAAGTGTTGAGGGTCCTACAATGAAAAAATCACTCTTAAAATTGTGATTCATCAAATAAGACAAGTGTTGAGGGTCCTACAATGAAAAAATCACTCTTAAAATTGTGATTCATCAAATAAGACAAGTGTTGAGGGTCCTACAATGAAAAAATCACTCTTAAAATTGTGATTCATCAAATAAGACAAGTGTTGACGGTCCTACAATGAAAAAATCACTCTTAAAATTGTGATTCATCAAATAAGACAAGTGTTGAGGGTCCTACAATGAAAAAATCACTCTTAAAATTGTGATTCATCAAATAAGACAAGTGTTGACGGTCCTACAATGAAAAAATCAAGTTGTTCATTATTGTTGAATACGATAAAAACAATTGTGATTCATCAAATAAGACAAGTGTTGAGGGTCCTACAATGAAAAAATCACTCTTAAAATTGTGATTCATCAAATAAGACAAGTGTTGACGGTCCTACAATGAAAAAATCACTCTTAAAATTGTGATTCATCAAATAAGACAAGTGTTGAGGGTCCTACAATGAAAAAATCACTCTTAAAATTGTGATTCATCAAATAAGACAAGTGTTGACGGTCCTACAATGAAAAAATCAAGTTGTTCATTATTGTTGAATACGATAAAAACAATTGTGATTCATCAAATAAGACAAGTGTTGAGGGTCCTACAATGAAAAAATCACTCTTAAAATTGTGATTCATCAAATAAGACAAGTGTTGAGGGTCCTACAATGAAAAAATCACTCTTAAAATTGTGATTCATCAAATAAGACAAGTGTTGAGGGTCCTACAATGCAGAAAAAATCACTCTTAAAATTGTGATTCATCAAATAAGACAAGTGTTGAGGGTCCTACAATGAAAAAATCACTCTTAAAATTGTGATTCATCAAATAAGACAAGTGTTGACGGTCCTACAATGAAAAAATCACTCTTAAAATTGTGATTCATCAATTAAGACAAGTGGTGAGGGTCCTACTATGAAAAAATCACTCTTAAAATTGTGATTCATCAAATAAGACAAGTGTTGAGGGTCCTACAATGAAAAAATCACTCTTAAAATTGTGATTCATCAAATAAGACAAGTGTTGAGGGTCCTACAATGAAAAAATCACTCTTAAAATTGTGATTCATCAAATAAGACAAGTGTTGAGGGTCCTACAATGAAAAAATCACTCTTAAAATTGTGATTCATTAAATAAGACAAGTGTTGAGGGTCCTACAATGAAAAAATCACTCTTAAAATTGTGATTCATCAAATAAGACAAGTGTTGACGGTCCTACAATGAAAAAATCACTCTTAAAATTGTGATTCATCAAATAAGACAAGTGTTGAGGGTCCTACAATGAAAAAAATCACTCTCAGAAATTGTGATTCATCAAATAAGACAAGTGTTGAGGGTCCTACAATGAAAAAATCACTCTTAAAATTGTGATTCATCAAATAAGACAAGTGTTGACGGTCCTACAATGAAAAAATCACTCTTAAAATTGTGATTCATCAAATAAGACAAGTGTTGAGGGTCCTACAATGAAAAAATCACTCTCAAAATTGTGATTCATCAAATAAGACAAGTGTTGAGGGTCCTACAAATGAAAAAATCACTCTTAAAATTGTGATTTCATCAAATAAGACAAGTGTTGACGGTCCTACAATGAAAAAATCACTCTTAAAATTGTGATTCATCAAATAAGACAAGTGTTGACGGTCCTACAATGAAAAAATCACTCTTAAATTGTGATTCATCAAATAAGACAAGTGTTGAGGGTCAATCTACAATGAAAAAATCACTCTTAAAGATTGTGATTCATCAAATAAGACAAGTGTTGACGGTCCTACAATGAAAAAATCACTCTTAAAATTGTGATTCATCAATAATAAGACAAGTGTTGAGGGTCCTACAATGAAAAAATCACTCTTAAAATTGTGATTCATCAAATAAGACAAGTGTTGACGGTCCTACAATGAAAAAATCACTCTTAAAATCTGTGATTCATCAAATAAGACAAGTGTTGAGGGTCCTACAATGAAAAAATCACTCTTAAAATTGTGATTCATCAAATAAGACAAGTGTTGACGGTCCTACAATGAAAAAATCACTCTTAAAATTGTGATTCATCAAATAAGACAAGTGTTGACGGTCCTACAATGAAAAAATCACTCTTAAAATTGTGATTCATCAAATAAGACAAGTGTTGAGGGTCCTACAATGAAAAAATCACTCTTAAAATTGTGATTCATCAAATAAGACAAGTGTTGACGGTCCTACAATGAAAAAATCACTCTTAAAATTGTGATTCATCAAATAAGACAAGTGTTGAGGGTCCTACAATGAAAAAATCACTCTTAAAATTGTGATTCATCAAATAAGACAAGTGTTGAGGGTCCTACAATGAAAAAATCACTCTTAAAATTGTGATTCATCAAATAAGACAAGTGTTGACGGTCCTACAATGAAAAAATCACTCTTAAAATTGTGATTCATCAAATAAGACAAGTGTTGACGGTCCTACAATGAAAAAATCACTCTTAAAATTGTGATTCATCAAATAAGACAAGTGTTGACGGTCCTACAATGAAAAAATCACTCTTAAAATTGTGATTATTTTTCGTAAAATTTGTGATTTATAAAAATTTGAAAATTTTTCATCTTTTGTCATTTGAAAAAGAAATAAAGAGGTCTTGGGTTACCTATATGACTAAAATGACCGTAACACTGTCATTGGGGTATTGCCGGTGTATTGCTATCGTAGGATTGTTAAAGGGCTGAGGGACCTGAATTTGAATAGACGAAATGGTAGCTAAGCGTAGATTAGCTATACTTGCGCCGTTTCTCTTCGCTTTGCGAGTTACTACAATTTATCAGCTGAACCGAAACCCTATCGTATAAACCTAATACGTAACTCTGGTTTATCGACTATTATTGGAGTTTATATTGCCAATGTATTAAGAAATATGTAAGGTTTTGTATTATGTATCTTCTACTGTATATCGAAAATTCCAAGCAATTGTTCGTAATCGCAGCTACTAAACACAAATATAAGTTAGTGATATAACTTCAACTAACAGAGGTCAGTTCTGTGCAGACCACGTCCTTTTCAAAGTTACTATGTGGCGTTACCGGGCTACCGGAATGGCCAAGCTACAGGAAGGACTCTGTTTGGCCAACGCCGACACTATTACGGAAAATCCTTTCAAACGCCGCTTCTTCATTGGTTAACTCATGGTGGTAGCTAGTTGTGATCTCTTAGTTCACTGCATGAGACTATTTAATGCTGTTGTGTTAACCAAATATGTGCTCAGCTGCGAGACTGTCGGTGAAACTAAAGGCGATTGACGGTAACTAATTGGTCAAAGTAAAGGATGTTGCTTATTGTAACCAGTATATAATGGCGTTTTGACGTTATCGTCACTTTCGTCCTCCGCACGACTGAATGTGAATTCGACTTGAGCAACAGTCTTGAATCGTGAGTCATAAGTGATTCCGGTTCCAGTCAATATCTTTGTAAACACAAGATGATAACCTCAGCTATATTGTATATAATGTGATAAATGTTACTAATATTGTTGCTAAAACCAGTCATAAGTTTTCGGTCTTGATTGATCTCAGTATGATATTAGTGTGTAATGAAAAAGGTCTGTAATTATGCGAAAGAAGAAATTAAATGTAATCGTTTAATTATGTCTGATTTATTCAGCTTCGTCTAAGTTAAGTTTGGCCGGGCCGGAACAGTAGATAGAATCAAATCAGTAGCTGCTCTGGACGGCGGCGTTATTGTTATGAGTGTATTTAATTTTTAGTATTTTTCAGATTTGTGGTTGTAGTTTTTTGATATAAGGGTTTGCCTACCAAAGAACTATTTTAGAAGTTAAGAGTGTGTACTAAAATATTCCATCAGGATTTGTTTTACGAATCAGTTTTCTTCCTCATTTATAATAAAAACCTACTTATTTCCAATATTTTTAATTTTGTTACTAAGTTTGTACTGCTAATAATAAAATATTGCGTTTGTTTAATTTCAGATGCGTTTGTCCTGTGGAAGTACCCGGAAGATTATGACGACGTCGTAAGTTTGCACAAATGATTGTAGGTTTTTCTTAAATGCTGTCAGTGATATTTTAGTGATGTTGTTTTTTAATATAATTACGAATTTCACTGCTTCTTTAATTCAATCTTTATGCTTTTCGTGAATAAGCCATCTTCGTTTTTGTATTGCTATCTGTGTACTATAATAACGCTGTCTGTCTGTTTGGCCAACTTGTTATGATACTTACTTCTATTTCTTATGGAAAGTGAATGCTTCTGACTGTCGTTTACTATCTAATGTCTCTTCATTAAGCTCCATCTACGTCGGCATTTGGCAATAGATAATGGGAATGCTGTGCGGTGTCATCTGTGGTAGAGTTTTATTGAGTCGGAGAGTGTGCATGTGCATAAGTTATATTTCTTATTTTGGTTAGATCCCGCTTAAACTAATCTGTGGGTTCACCGGAAACTGTGGAAACCGAACATCGATCCTAACGCATGGGCAGCAGACGCGCTAACACAAGCCGGGATGAAATGACTAAAACTGAGTGACGTTATTCTAATCAGCGAATTGACACTTCAATGGTAGTTGCCCTCGTGATTACTACATGTGTAAAGAGCCAGGCGTCGTATGGCCACATTACAAATATCTTGAAATGGCAAATGGAAATGATTTAAGATATGCCTTTGTTTTGCAATTTTTTGGTTATTGAATTTTTTTGTTGCCTTGTTTTAGATCGAAAATTTCAGAACATGTTCGTCTGCAAATAGGCTTTTTCAGAAGTAAACTTGGAGGTCCTGTATCCATTGCTTCGCCTCGATATTTTTATCCTTCCGATTTCTGTTGCATAGCACTTAAAGTTTCATCCTATAATCGGAGGTGTGATTTTGTGTTTTTCAGCGTTGGGATTTCTCAATTTTCTATGAAAAAAATTTTGGTCCGCTTTTGTCAATTCCCAGTAATTATTTTAAAATTCCGAGTTATTCATGACAATGTAAAAACTGATGGAAATAGTTGGTCCTATAAGATTTTTGGGTCAGAATTGACCCATTGTTTTCGAGGACTTTCGGCATACCGCTGTGGGAACTCTGGTGGTTCCTTTATCGTCCAGGTGTCATTTTCGGAGCTTAAGCTTCATGGTTTCGGCGCGCCATCAGACAACAATTCATGAGATGCTGTATATAATTCAAGCGGTATTATTATTTAGATTGGTTGAGACGAAAAATATGCAGTTTTATAGTTCGTCAATCGATGATTAATAGAAATAAATTTAATATCTGTAGCAAAAAACGTATTAATAAAAGTATTTGTGTTAGTATGAATAACAAAATTTTTAAACATTTTGATTATTGGATTCGGTTACAACGAAAGAGAAAACTATATACGATTTAGTAAATAAATTTGGATTAACTTAATTGTATAACGTTATAAAGTTAGAACTTAAATAGTTTTTCTCAACCAGGAGTATTGCGGTCTGGCGATTTGTGACGCCTGCCGCTGCATCCATCAACCCAATATCGTATTGAACGTCGTGTGTATAAGATTGTATGAAATGCTTACTTCAGTTGCCACAGATACTAAACTAGCTGCTATTGTAATTATCATCAAAATGGTACATCATCAAAAACTGTCCCTTCCACGTGGCTTTTCCATTCGCAGTAAATTTTACTCGGGGGCCTGAACTGAGGCCCCCTAATTTGAAGCCGTTTGAAATCTAAGAATTTTCAGAATTTAATATTTTGTAGCGAAAAATTCTAAAATTGTTTAAATGGGATTGGAAAGTGTGCAAATTGGTCTATATTGACGTTAAAATCAACTTTTCGACAACTTTTGTGTTGAAATTAATCAAAATTTTAGCCTCAGAAAGGGTTTTTTGTCAATTATTGTTTATGTCATTTGGGGGTGTTTTTACATGGGAAACCAAAAGTTTTGTTAGGGGGCTCCAACCCGAGAGCATCGAAAATGCCAGAGAACCCCACTCCCGACTTTGGAGAATCCAGTCCACAGCATCAAAACAGTATACACTTTGATAAATAGTCGAAATAAATACAGAAGTATTAAATTTACCTATAGTGTTTGTTCTTTGGGTTATTTTGATCTCATATCGATATATCTTCTTGGGGTGCTACGCGGCTAACCTGGGGAAGCCAGAATTTAGTATGGGTTATGACCTGGGAGTGCAAAGATGCTGGGGCTGCCCCTCGGTGAGAAATCCAGGTTAGCAATATTTTTGCCATCGATTTCATGTCATATTTAACGCTTTGATGTGACTGTCTTAACACCTTTCAGAATCAATTTTGGTCATATTTGTTGTAACTAATTATTTTTGCAACTTAAACTGCAATTTGGTTCCCCGCTGCTGTTTCTCACTGAATTTTCATGCTTTAGTTTAGCACAAAATGTGTACAAGTTTTGAGAATAAGTTTTGGAATAAAATATAGTGATTTTTTAAAAATATTTTATAGATCAGTAACAGCTACTGTAGTCTTTAAGAAATGAAATACAGTGGCCGTATTTCGATCGGGTGAGTTCAAGCGAATTGCGAGCGGTTGGCTCGTTCGAGGTTTCGAAACTACTAAAACTAATAATAAAATTCTGTATTTAGAACAAATTTCTTTCGAGCGAGTTTCAGACGAGCCGCGAGCGAATTTCGGGCCAGTTGCTAAGGAGTCCTGAGCGAGCGACTGTAATTTTTGAGAGTGTTGTATGTACCGTTGATATATAATAGCGGTTTACTCTGTGTGATCAAATTATTGATTCAGCTGCAATTCCTTTTCGGAACCGTAAACCTTTTTATCTAACTGTTATTGTGATTTTGCAGTTTGTAAATATTGTTTTGTATGGACGTCGTCTCTGTCATTGAGCAAGTTGGGATATTTTGCCCTGCCATAATTGTGTGTACGCTTTTTATGTGCGAGTAAACTTAACGTTACCCCATCAACCATCCAACTTGGCTATTTCAGATAAAAAAATTGTTAAACAATGTTTTTTGTTCAAGTCAAATTCGGCGTAATATTGCTAACACTTCGTCTGCGATTGAAATCAAGCCATCTTGCGTTGGCCAAAATTATAGGAAAATTTTAAGAATTTTTGAAATCGAAAGTTTGCAATAAGAAGGTAATTATTATAATTAGCGAAATTTCAAATTAAGCGGATTTTGTTCGCGAACCCCAAAGGCTTAGCTATAATAACTAAAATTGATAGATAGACATTAGGCAGACACATTTCCCCAGACTGTAAATCGACAAAAAAATTTTTCGAGCAAAAGTTACAATTTAGGACACATGTATTTGATTTTTTTTTCAATCAGGGTAAACTCATAATTTTTTCCGTAATAAGGGTTTGCGATTTGATAACGGTTAATACAAAATAGGATAGTTGGCGGGATCACCTTCAGTTTACTCGCCCATTACAATAGTTATTGACAATAGGAATAATTTTTCAGGAATTCGATAAGTTAAGAGTGAGTTGAGATGCTTTTCGCACCGCTAACTTATATTTTATATCACACCTCGCATCGGTTTCACACCTTTCCTACTAACAAAATTGAAACTACTAACACAGATAATACGCCCTGGCATTCCTAAATTGCTGCTTGCTTTATCACAATTATTATCGGAGCTATTTATACATTATCTGGCTATGTCTATTTTGAAACTGCAAATTGGCATTCAGTGTTGTGGGAAAATTAGCTTGCAAGGCTATGTATTAGCTCTCTCGTGGGGCGGTAGAGTGGATGGTTCTGAAGAATGTAGGCTCGATTTGAGTTCGTGAAACCGTTTAAACGAGGCTAATCATGTCGCACTGGGGATATAAGAAGCAAAGACAACAATAGCGTTGGAACCGAAAATTATTTCATAAACTAAACAGGGTCTTTCTTGACGACGTGGTAGGTGGTGACGTGTGGTTATTTCTAGTTTCGGATATAGCTAAGACACCTTTTAAAAGGTTTATGTTTCATTTTGTAATAGGTATTTAAAGAGGTCTCCGATAATCCAAAAGGGATTTTCAAGTCAAAAATTCTGTGTTTTTGGTGTCATTACTTTTTGTAGATTATATATATCGACCGTATAGAGCAAAAATGGCTAAAATGGTCTAGCATTGTCATTGAAGTATTTCCGGTGTATAATTTGCAATTATGCGGCATTAAAAGAGCTTCGGAACCTGAATTTGGAATCGTTAATAAGGTCAGAGTAGTAATACTCGCTTTGTGTTCCCTCGTTTTGCGATTTACTATTATCCCTTGTGGTGTGACACTGTCCCATTTTCCATTAGTTGACCCACTTTTCGGGGGGGGGGCACGTTTACCACTTCTGTCCTGTACCCTTACTTTCGTCCTGACTTCACACCCCAACTGTCGATACAAATTGGAACAAAATTTTTTTTGTGTTCGAATTTTGAATGAAAGTTTTGGGGTGGGCCAGAGCAAAAGTTAGGGAGGCGGGACAAAAATTGTGGGAGACAGGGCGAAAGTTGGGGTGCTGGACAAGCGTGGGAAACTTCGTCCCTCTACCGAAAACAAGTGGGTCAAATAATGGAAAATGTAACGCGTCATCCCACAAAGGGATATAATGCAGTGTGGCGTGAGTGTCACACTCTTCTTCAAGGATACGTCATGAACTCTTTGTAATGCTTATACATTGACAAACTTTCCGCTCTAAAAGACGCCGCTTTATTTAAACTATATATAAATTGTTCAACTTCCTTGCAAAAACAGCAGTTACCATTGTCTTTGTATCAAAAGTTTTCTACCGCAAGCCCAGGAAATTCTCATCGAATTTATTCGGCAACGCTTTTTGTCGAATACAACCCATGACTATATCCCTAAATTCTATAGTTTGTTTATATCCGTTTCCGTCTATTACTACTTATTTGAATACGAAAAACCCAGATTCTCTAAATTATTTTTCGCTTTCTCACCATAATATCGAGTCCCTGTGATTAATAAGTACAGAAGAAATAATATATTATTCACTTTAAAATGGAAGAGAAATTTTTACCCGAAATTTACTGGGTGCTACATAGTAGGACCAAGACTGCATTAGCAAAGAGTATGACACTTCCCTGCACTCCCATATAAACCCGTGTTTGATGTCACGGGCGTTTTCGGCCTGACCCCCCCCAGTTTCTGGGGGGTCGAGATGCCTTGACCCCCCAGTTTCTGGGTGGTAGGTCGGACCCCCCAGTTTCTGGGGGGTAGGTCAGACCCCCCAATTTTTTTTGGGGTATTATGTGAAGTCATAATTATGAAATAACTGAAACGGTTCAAATTATAGAAATATCGCTTTACATAATACCCCCCAAAAAATTTGGGGGTTCGACCTACCCCCCCAAGAAACTGGGGGGTCCGACCTACCCCGCCCCCCAGTAACTGGGGGATCAGGCCGAAAACGCCCGTGACATCAAACACGGGTTTATATGTGAGTGCAGGGAAGTGTCATACTCTTCCCGAATACACTCTTGGTAGGACCCACATGTTTGAAAATTTCTGGATATCTCAAGGATTTCTTTTACCCAATAATTTTCCTAGTGCCATCAAAACCCAGTAATTTTAGTTTTAATGGGGCGAAATTTTATTCCTTATGTTCTAAACTGGACCAACTTTTATTTTACTCTTTACAATTTGTGATTGTTTAAAGTGCAGAGAATGTAAAAAATCATTGGAAAAGGTGATTTGTTGTTTTTGATTCGTTCAACGGATATTGATTTCTACGATTTATACAAACAATAAAGAACCAACAGTCGTTTTTGATTAAAAAATTCCTATCCGAAAATAATACGTGTTTAAGTATCTGTTATGATGACCAAAGCAATGCTGAAATCTTTGACCACACGAAGTTTGATTTAGCGAACTGCCGAGTAGCGAGTGTCCAACTCGGGTATAGTTAAGTTGCCCGAAAAATGTCAGGGTCAGAGGGCTGGTTTTTCGGTTGGCGTAGTTTTGTTTGACGAAAATGTACTGGAACTCTCGGTGATAGTGCTAACATACATATTTTATTGTTTGAATAATGTCGACGAAAACGAAAAGAATAGGAAGGGAAAAAAGAAAAGAATAAAAAACTCTTGTGACATTCTGTTTTACTTTTCAATATAATTTTTGATAGTTTACGAAATTATCGCTTTAAACATGTTGATCGGTCTGTCCTCGTTATTTGATTTTCGAATTCCTCGAAGAACACGAAAAAAGCTATGTATTTTTTGAGGTTGCCGAGTTGTAAAAATGTTTGGTTTTGATACAGTTGACGTATTAGACAATTTTTTTATTTATCTATATTTGTATATATATATATTTATATTTCTATTATATTTCTCTATATTTTATTTCTCTAATTTTTGTTTCAGAAATTTATGAACAACGTATTGGAATTTTCGTTTCCGTGCATTATGTCCAGGTTAGTTCTATGTAATCTATGTGGCTTAGTTAAAACAATACAGTTTCTTTTTTCCATTTAGTAATCAGATTTTATATGAATTTTGTGTAATAGCTATGTCTTTATCACGTATAAAAACTGTAGGAACCTTTTTTCTTCATTCAACGTCTAAACTACTAAACTTTTGCAATTATCCATGATAAAGGTACATTTTAAGAAAAATTATAATTTAAAGACATTGTACGCCCATCACACACCTTACTTAATGCTTGCTACGCTAATACAATTATTTTTAACGTTTTTAGCAACTCGAAAACCTATCAATTCATTCTATACTTCTAAATTCTTGTATATTGAAAAAATGACAGAATTTTAATACATTTTGGAGGCAAAATTTAGCATATTTAAGCCCACAGGATCAATAGCATAATCGGTTAAGTACACAGCAACGTTTTATCAGGCGTTGAATATGACATACCATCAGCTGATCGGTGTAGCGACTTAAAAACTCTAACGTTCGGCTCAGACGGCACCTAACGTCCGTTCTGTTCGACATCGCCTACAATTAACCATAAAGTTACTCTTGAGCAGCACGCCCTTACGGATCGTGATACAACTACAATTCGATATTGGAATATAATAAAATGACGAAGTTCCATTACTGTAGAAATCGTGAAGAGGCAACAGTCGTGACGGACGAGAAAAACAATTTTTCACACAAACAATTTGAAGAAACTCTGCTCCGTTTCGATGTCCAAAATATGTAAAACATGAAAATAGAATATAAAACAAAAATATTTTAATAAAATGATAATTATAATTTATTTATATATTTGTATAAATAAAGTAAATATTATATAAATGTTAATCACTTTTAGCGACTCGGTACAAACGTTCTCGTTTGTCCTAACCGGTGAGGATGGCTGCTTTACGTACGGCTACGCTCGCTACACCCCGCGAACCAAGACTTGCCTGTGTATGTTAAGGTGAGTTGTAGTTTGGATTTGTCCGCAAAATTTTAATCGTGGATCGGATAGTGTTCAAAAGCATCGATTAGCATTCGATCAAGATAAGTTTATCAGCTCACATTTTGCTCGATGCATGCTTTAAGATGAATTATCAGTATAACCAACTTTAACTCTGCAAAATCACAAAAAAAGCGAGTTTCAAATAACAGTGTTTTCTGAACTCCAATACTATTTGAAGATGTATAAAATATCAGTATCGGTTTCAGTTTCATCTATTTTGAGTCGCAGTACATGATACAGAAACGTTTGAAAGCCAGCACCGCTAATTGTGGGCTTATCTTATATAGCAACTCTCGAATGGAAACGTTAGCGTAGTACAAAACCTTGGTCTTGCTTAGTATTGCAGTCACAGCCAACTCGTCGCCTCGAATACTCAGCGATTATAATATTAGGTTCTTCTATTTATTCGGTGATCGTAAATATGAAACCAAACTAATAACTCGGAACCGATAGTGAAACGGAGTGAACGTAGTTTCATCAAGTGGTAATTTTTTGAAATCACCTTGTAACAGGATTTGTGTTTGAGGTATGTACTACAATAAAACTTCTGTAACCCTGAACCTATTGGAAGCCCTAAAGCCTCGTCGACCCTAAGCCAATCGAAAACAATCTGAAGCGCAAGTCTCTATATAATCGAACCTTCCTATTCAACATATCTTAAAACCTATATGTAGACTTTGGTGCCCTGTACGCAATATGTAACCAAACTACTGAAGGCAGGCTTTATTCTGGCAATCGGCTTCATTGACCCTAAATCAATTGAAAACATCTGAAGTGGTGCGAAACGTTCGTGGCGGACTCTAGATAACCCAACCATCGTATTCAGCGTACCGACAAGGAACTCGAAAGCGAGTATGAACTGGAGCGGACGTGCTTTCATTTATAAGTTATTTTGTTTAATCATCTGTACCAGGCTGTGTTTGATATCACCCTAAAACGTCTTGAACCCTGAACCCATTGAAAATCCTTAAACACAGTCGATCCTAAACGCATTAAAAATAACCGACAACGCGTCAAGTATCCAAAATGGAGTCTAGATAACCAAACCAGAGATCTCAATGTGCTGATTCTGTATGGTCTCTGTTTTTCGATGCAAAGCCTGTGGTGCGAGATATGAGCTGCGTAAAACTGGTACCCGTATGGCCAAATTTGGTAAAGAGCCCTTAAAAACCCTGTTTTTTTCCATTTTGGTTACAAAGATGGGGTCTCAGCTAATTTGCGAACAATATATAATAATAACCAATAAACTTAATAAAATTTGTCTGGGTCTCCAGCTTTGCTGTCACGTAATAATTATAATGTATTAACTACTTTTGATTAATTTAATGGGTCATAACTTTTTTACCATTGGATGGTATTTGGGTCATGTTTTTATTGAGTACTTCTTTTATTATTTGGTATAAACGCGACAGTTGGCCGGAAAAGGGGAAAGCAAAACGACATAACCCAACAACATATATTGATATATTATGGAACCACACAAGCGAGTGGACTAGCCAGTGGCTGCGAAGCGGGTCGAATTCCCGTCTTGGCCGGGTTTCGCCCTGGTAAACAATGTCGTAATATTATAATTCAACGAACTGATCAGTTTTGGAAAAAGATACAGTGTTAAACGAATGCCTCGAAATCGCCTGCGCCGGGAATTTTTCTTTATCGAACAATCCTATCGAAAAATGTTAATGAAATCCTCAGTTTCATGTTAATTTTAGCAAAAAAACTTACGTAAATTCAAAAGTTATTTTTATTACTCGTCTTTTGGTGATACGATAGACGCTGCTAGAGTTAATTTGCAATTATTTTGTTTATTATTATTATTTTATAATTATTTCAATTTGTTGGTTTTTTTGTTCTAGCGCATTTCCATGGACAAGCCTATTTTACCGATTCTTGAATCATATCGCCGACATAATGAATACCGGAAAGGTGAGCATTTTTCTGATTTTTAATTTGAGAATACGTAATACAGATTTAACTAATTTATTAATTGGCGACCGGAGATTCCACTGAGGGCGCTAAGGGGGAAATCGTCGAAATTTCTTTTTGTTTGCCTGTCGCTGTGTTGCTCTGCTGTGTTATATAGCACAACCACCGTAGTTAACGCCGAAAAAATCTATAATAGACGTACTGAAATTAATGCACAACTAAACAGATTCTAAACACCTTACTGTGAGCAATATTCAGGATACCGAGTTGGTAAACCCTAGAACGCTCGAAACCGCTGAATTATAGCTAAAATATAGCTATGCCGGATTCTGATAACAAAAGTCAGTGTGCTTGATAACCTAATTGACACTAGTTGTTCACAAATCAATCTCGGGCCTCGGGCAGTCCGGAGAGTAGTTCCCCAAAAAATTGATGTTGGCTAAGCTAAAGATCTCGTTTTCTAGATATTGCTGTTTGTTTGGTTGATGTGACGCTGGCGGGAGGGGCATAATGATTTGTTCGCGAAACACTGCGGTAACTTTATTCAGCAAAGAATCAATGATTGAAAAACCAATATTTCACAATTTTTGACCCAAAAGTGAGATGGAAGCTCTTAGGTTTTTACCAAAAAAAACAATTTTTGAAGATTTTCTGTGTTAGTTTTTTTACCAAAAACGATTTTTGAAGATTTTCGATCTTAGTTTTTTTACCAAAAACGATTTTTGAAGATTTTCTGTCTTAGATTTTTTACCAAAAACGATTTTTGAAGATTTTCGATTTTAGTTTTCTTACCAAAAGACGATTTCTGAAGATTTTTTGTCTTAGGTTTTTTTATCGTAAAAATTTTGGTGAAATCCACCCGAAAACGAGTTATGAGTTATACCGACATGAAAAAAATTAGAAATTTTCACGGCTTTTCTCCTAGCGCCAGCAATGGAAACCCTGCTCGCTTTGCTAGCTCCGTTTCAACCAATATGCCAGTTGAAAGCAGTAGATTGAAAACCACGAAATCATGCATGGTTTGGACGGCGAGGGATTCTAATTTTTCCACCACACATATCAAAAAATGGTACACATGTCATTTCGAAAACTTCTATAGTAATACTAACGATTGCCTTAAAATGTGACATGCGAAGGGTCAATTAGGGACGCTATTTTTTGTGACTATTCTCTTATCTGTGAGGTTGACAATTAAGTTGTAGAACTCGTGTAGGCGTGTACAAAATATATCCAGTATTTTTTATATCAAGCTTGAGCGTTAAGATATAACGGAAAAGATGTTACCTCTATGCCACAAAATTGGACGGGGTGCCCTTTTAAAAAGGGGGTCTACCATACCATACTCTCAGGGGTGGGTTGTCTGCGTGAGGTCCATTATGTGGTCACGGTTCAGGCAATAGACTATCATTACAAACGAGGCAAAGGCCGTATCTTCATTTAGAAAACACCTTCCTGGCAGACGTACTCAGTAAAATTCGTCAATGTTTATACAGATAAACGGTTTGTCGCTTCACTCGCTATACATTACCGGTGTAGGATTTTTTTCGGACTTTTGAGTGCAGTCAATGTCAGGGGCCATAAACGGTTCTTGACTGTGGGACTAGGTCAAAAAACCACACAATTGACTGTCTCCTCAAATATTTTTGTTGTTTGTTATAGTGTTTGTTTGACAGGAATCGGACGCCCAAGCAATCCTTATCAATGCATATCATCAAGAAATCCCGAAGCCTTGTGAAACGTTTATCGTCGAGTCGAGCATCGGCCGAAATGTAGGTCTGTTTTCGGGCGATTCGAACCAAATTGACCTTCCTTTTTAATAGATTTTGACAGGTACTTAGGCTTGACTTAGGTTTAGGTAAAATTAATTTTTGTCGAAGCACCAGTAGTTGATCCCTACGCATACGAAGATAACATTGAATCGAATCAAGTGCCCAGGCTTTTGGAGTACCGAATTTAGCGACTATGTCGCCTGCAAACACACTTTACAGTAGTTAGCTACGAAATCACCCTCAATTATTGTGACGTTTCTTAACTGTAAGTGACGCTGATATATCGAAATACTAACAAGAGCTTCACAAACAACGGTGACGACGCTCACGGCCATCTGGGAGCGCAGAAACGTCTCTTTCACATCCAGGGCCAAACTTGTACACACGCGCCCACGGTTACTTCCGGTTATTCGTGTACGTTTCTTCAGCATCACTCGCTATCGTAGTCAGCTCTGGATCTGAGCTACTTTGTAATATGGCATGTAAATAGTGTGTAGAAATGTCGATTTGTTTTTTAAACGAAGCGAACGGAGTTTGCACTGACGGCGCTTGGGGGAAAAATAGTGAAAATTTATCTGGTTCTGTCACTCATTTTTGGGTGGACGGATTTTAAATATTTTTTATTCTATAGAAAAAGTGATGAGGATGTTCTCTTTAGTTGAAGCCGAACAGCTCCGACAACGTCTTATTGGTCAAAATGGTAAAAATGGTTTTAAGGGTTCTTTGCCAAATTAGGCCAAATGGGTACCAGTATTTCTCAGCCATATCTCGCGACACAGGCTTCGCATCGTCTAACCTAGACACCATCCATAATCAGTTTAATCGAGATCTACAACTATGTTGTCCACGACTTTGTGTGACCACTACTTGGCCGCTGTGGGCCCAACTATAGTTGGTCAACCCTTTGTCATAAATAACGATTTTTTTAATTTTTAGCATGTTCCGTGTTTTTACCGTACAAGTGCCTATTAGGTTACAAAGCACGCTTCATACGATGGTTTTCCTACATAGATACCAACTTGACTATACCTTTTCACGGTGGTTTTAAGGTCGACGAACACGATTTCCAATATTTGTTTAATTTTCAATATTTTTTGGCTATGTATTGCGTGCAGGGTATTAAGAATTGTCTGTGTAGGTTTTCCGGTAGGTTGAATACGATGGTTTGTTTATCGAGAGTTCAGCACGAGTATTATATTTCCTTCCAGACGTTTTCATTGGTTCATCAAAAATAATCTATATAGAGGGTTTTTTGGTGTGCTGAATACAAGGATTTGGCTATCAAGAGTGCAGCAAAAATACATGATGCGTTGTCAGTTGTTGTCGGTGGGTTTAGGGATATTCTAGGATTTTCTATGGGTTCATGGTTCAAGAGGTTTTTTTGGTGGTATCAAATACAGCTTGTTACAGGCGAGCAAAATAAACGATAACTTAAAAATGGAACCACGCTCGCTCCGTATCATCCTCGCTTTCAGGTTAGTATTAGTGCTAGTAACCTTAGTTTATAACGCTCATTTTGTTCGCTTAATGGAGCACTTTTTCACTAAGCAATATAGATTTAATATAAGTAAGTCCACCTTAAAAGTTACTAACTGTCAATATTTTGTTTTGTCTTCAGAAATTAGAAGTAAAAGTGCCGGACCATACAAAGCTGCCGCGGATACCAGACGATGTAATGTATTAGTGCTAGTAACCTTAGTTTATAACGCTCATTTTGTTCGCTTAATGGAGCACTTTTTCTCTAAGCAATATAGATTTAATATAAGTAAGTCCACCTTAAAAGTTACTAACTGTCAATATTTTGGTTTGTCTTCAGAAATTGGAAGTAAAAGTGCCGGACCATACAAAGCTGCCGCGGATACCAGACGATGTAATGTATTAGTGCTAGTAACCTTAGTTTATAACGCTCATTTTGTTCGCTTAATGGAGCACTTTTTCTCTAAGCAATATAGATTTAATATAAGTCCACCTTAAAAGTTACTAACTGTCAATATTTTGGTTTGTCTTCAGAAATTGGAAGTAAAAGTGCCGGACCATACAAAGCTGCCGCGGATACCAGACGATGTAATGTATTATTGTGCTATGTAACCTTAGCTTTATAACGCTCATTTTGTTCGCTTAATGGAGCACTTTTTCTCTAAGCAATATAGATTTAATATAAGTCCACCTTAAAAGTTACTAACTGTCAATATTTTGGTTTGTCTTCAGAAATTGGAAGTAAAAGTGCCGGACCATACAAAGCTGCCGCGGATACCAGACGATGTAATGTATTTTCATTTTTTTCAATTTAATTCGGATGAAAAACGGCTATTTCTATAGCTTGAGCTTTCGGGTTTTCCGGTAAATAATTGTATTATTTTGTTCAATGTAGCAACGTTTGGCATTGGATCGAAGTTAGAATGGTTGCCTATGGGAGTAGTTAGTTTAAATAGCGCACACCTGTATTGGGAATAGTATTTTTTGAAGCGAAGCTTACAAGCACCGCTGCAGTCTGATGACCGAACGAACACGCTTCAAATGCTTTATTCAGTCTTGATCATGGTATCAGTCATGTTGATAAAATTTGGACGATTAAAACGGAAACGGTATCGTACTTCATTCGCTCAGTCGGTATTGAAACGGTGCAATGACAGTGTTTTCTATAATTATTTTAGCGTATCTTTGTCACGATTTTTCCGAACATATTGCAATTTCAAAATTCGGACCGGACCCCGTGTTCAATCACTGGATATGATATGGTTCTGGCGAAAAAAGATATTATTTGATCGTTTCATCGAATGGAAGTCCATAGCACTGTGTAGCTAGCAGCTGAGACATTTGGCAGCGCCTCTGAAATCTTTATAAACCAAACGTAAAATAATTGAAAAATGTAGTCAAAAAACTTATTTTAATTTTTCAACACATTCCAATAATTGTTTTTATTCATTTTTCTGTAACTGTGGATTAGGTATTTTTGAATTTTTGAAATAAAAGACAATCTATTTTAATTTCCGGAGTATTTTAGATTATGATTAATTGTACTTTTTGTGATTTCAGCCCAATCTGACCGAATATTACAACGCAGTCGATGAACATCAAATGATGTCAATTTTTGCAAGGTAAGAACAAATTTTAACAACGTATTGAATGTACATGCCTTCACGAGATTTGACATCGTCAGTTGTTGAAGGGCCCAGGTAATCCTGAGGGGCAATACGTTATATCGTTGCAAAAAAGAGCAGCTTATGGGTGGGTTCGCATTTGACAGCCCTCCAACTCAGTCTCAGTATATCGAGAACGGCTTGACATGCATTACACTTTGGTCTTTCAAGGTTACCGTGGCCTGATGGAGCATTGGACGAAGCTGAAGTAGGTAATTAGGCTGTGTGTGGGGGGTTCTGTGTCTACTTGTTTTTATCAATCGCAGAATCGGTTGACGAAATCACAGCCACATCGTTGTTTACATGTGCTGCTTCGAGTATTTTTAAGCCTAGGTGGCACAATTCAGTAAATAAAGCTGTTACCCTGCTAAATATTAATGAGAGTTATTAGAACCGGGCCTTATCGGAAAGCCGATAATTAATAATTTCAACCGGATTCCGATTTCCATCGCATTGATTGATTTCAGCATGTTGTGCGAACGACGCGTCATATTTACATCGAGCAAGATCAAAGTGCTTACTGCGTGTGTCATGGCTGCGAATATGTTGATATTTCCGATGGCGTGGTAAGTAAAAAACCGGATTTCATTTATAATTTGTAGCGGGGCGAGCAAAGTTTCCACTTTGTTCAGAGTTGAACGTGTCAAAATTTGGTTTCCTAGTTTTGCCTAATTGCGACCCGTAAAAAGTGGAATTTTTAAACATTTTGACTACAACTAACTTTCCAGCTTTTTCGATATGAACGAAGGATTTATAGCATGTGTTTGACCTGATAATCGCGCTTGGTATATTGTTTAAGCTTATAATCTGTATTGCGTTACCCCCTGGGAAGTCGTGTGATGCTGAAATACTCAATGATGGCGTCAAAAAGGGTGCCATTTTGACATTTACGTCGTCTGACATTTGACATTTGACGTCGTCTGATGCTGAAATACTCAATGATGGCGTCAAAAATGGTGCAATTTTGACATTAATTTTATTTGTACGTAATAATCTAGAATATTATTTGTATACGTTAGTGTTTAGTGATAAATACGTTGAAAGGAATTACATTTACAGTACTAACTGTCTAAATGAATCCCAGACCGAAAAAAATTTCTCGGAAGTTGTTGGAAACTTTTGACTGTGTCCGTTAACATTTTATTGTCTAATTTCGACGCCAAAATGAACAAATAACTAGTGCTGTGGTGCAGTGACGGCTTAGGCATTCAATTTGAAATATTTAGGCGATATGAAAGGCTATTTTTTGATGAATAAAAATTTGTACTTTTCCATTTTAGCAATACATTTTCGTGTCTATAATAATAAAATAATTATTTTTATGTGTTTTTAGGCAACACATCTTCATTCCAATTTTGCCTCATCACTTACTTGATATGCTAAGGTTAGTGTGTAGAACGCCCGTTTAAATGGATGTTTCGCTGTCGATAGCGATCGGCAGTAGCCCGAAACTGGTAACTCACAGGGTGAAACGGATCGAGCGTCGTTTCATTTTTAGGTTATCTTATAATGTAATTGCCGTATGTCTGTCTGTGTGTGTCCCAAGTTTTGGATTTGTCACATATTTTTGATCAGAACTTTTGAAACTGTTTATGGATTTTTATGCGGTTTTTGCTGTGTAGGAAATCGATATGGGAATGCAGGGACAATATTTTTGGGCACCCCTTATGTTTTTTTCACAACCCACCCACTTGAAATAAAAAATAGTGTCATTTTATACGTTTTAATGGTGTAACTTTTCAGCTGCTTCATGGATTTTGACGAACTTTTTTTGTTTCATTTCTTACGTGCCGAAAGTATCGACGAAGTTTTGCAAAGGGGATGTACCCTTACTTGGAGGACCCCCCTTAAACTATCTTATAATGTAATTGCCGTATGTCTGTCTGTGTATGTGCCAAGTTTTCGGTTTGTCACATATTTTTTACCATGACTTTTGAAACCGTTTATGGATTTTTGTGCGTTTTTTTTTGTTGGGCAGGAAATCAATATGGGAACGCATGGGCACTATTGTTGGGCATCCCCTATGCTATTTTCACAACCCACCCCCCTTTGAATTAAAAAATAGTGTCATTTTATTGGTTTTCATGATGTACCTTTTCAACAGCTTCATGGATTTTGACAATCTTTCTTGTTTTATTTCTTTAAGACGTGCCGAAAGTATCGACAAAGTTTTGCAAAGGGGATGTACCCTTACTTGGAGGACCCCCTTAAACTATCTTATAATGTAATTGCCGTATGTCTGTCTGTGTATGTGCCAAGTTTTGGGTTTGTCACATATTTTTGACCATGACTTTTGAAACCGTTTATGGATTTTTGTGCGGTTTTTTTTGTTGGGCAGGAAATCAATATGGGAACGCATGGGCACTATTGTTGGGCATCCCCTACGCTATTTTCACAACCCACCCCCCTTTGAATTAAAAAATAGTGTCATTTTATTGGTTTTCGTGATGTAACTTTTCAAGTGCTTCATGGATTTTGACGAACTTTTTTGTTTCATTTCTTTAAGACGTGCCGAAAGTATCGACGAACTTTTGCAATGAGGATGTACCCCCTAATTGAGGGACCCCTCTTGAAACTATCTTATAATGTAATTGCCGTATGTCTGTCTGTGTGTCCCAAGTTTTTGGTTTGTCACATATTTTTGACCATTACTTTTGAAACCGTTTATGGATTTTTTATGGGGTTTTTGTTGGATAGGACATCGAATATGTGAATGTACTGACACTATTTTTGGGCATCCCCTACTCTTTTTTCACAACATACCCGCTTTGAATTAAAAAATAGTGTCATTTTATTGGTTTTCATGATGTAATTTTTCAACTGCTTCATGTACGTATTTTGACAATCTTTTTTTTGTTTCATTTCTTTAAGACGTGCCGAAAATCGGGTTCGTCGATCTTAAAACCCTTGAAACCCCATGAAAAGGTATAATATAGTCAATTTGAGGATTAGATAACAAAGCTATCGTACCAAGCATGCGTGGTAACCTAATAAACACTCATTGTACGGTAAAAACACGCAACATGCCGAAATTTTTAAAATCACTATTTCTGGAAAATGATCGACGAATCACATTTGGGCCTACAGCAATCCAGGGAGTGGTCTCACAAAAAAGTGTCAGCAAAGTTGGAGATACAAATAAGCTGATTCTGTTGCGAAGCCTGTGTCGCTAGATATGGACTGCGACTGCCTGGTTTTTCGTGAGGCACAGTTTGCCAAAGAACCCCTGAAAAGCTATTTTTAGTCATTTTGACCCCGAAGTCGGAGCTGCTTGCGTTCAACTAAAGTGCATATCCGCAACACTTTTGCGATTGAATAACAATTTGTCGAAATCCGTTAATCCGAAAATGAGTTATGAATGACAACAGACAAAAAATGAAATTTTCGCGATTTTCCCCTAGTGGTCTTAGTGGAAACTCCGCCGCTCTGTTTCAATAATAGTGACAGAAACCTATAGTACATTCTTCACTACTGAGTCTGTTGCACGATAGTCTGATTTGAAATTTTACTTAATTCATTTTGATTTTTAAGTTTAAGATTTTTTGTTGCAAATTTATCGTCATATAGTCAGAGACCACGTTACGGTCCAATATATTACCCCAACTGGCCTCCCACAATTTCAAATCCTTTCGCTGACACAGAATGCGCGTCGACAATGCCCTGCGTGCACCTACTGCACACGGTTACGCAAAGAACCGAGTTTGTGCTACATACGGAAATTCGGCGCTTCAGCCGATACCTCGAAAAACTGGCTAAACTTATGCTCGCTTCATGTGGCAACAGCGTCATTTGCCAATGTAGCAGCAGTGTCAACCGTTGCTCGGCTGGTGGAACAAGAAAGAAACGTGGTGTTCGGCTATGTAAAAACTACAGCGGTTACACATACAACTTGGCATCGGAATCGTTGGCTACGGAGTCATGTGGCACCGTGATGGTCTTGTGGGTGATACAGCAATTATGCTGGTGGGTCTCATGCTAAATTGATGTATTTTTGAAGCAGTGTTTGACCGTTGCATTTCCACTTGTTGGACTGTATATGTTCTGTTTTTTGTGCGCCATAAACCACGGATCTACGGAACTACTCCATGAGTCCCAAAATTAAAATTAAATATTTTAAGTTTTTAATATTCTAATCTGGTTATATTTTTTATGTTTTAGTGCACCGATGCCATTTTTAATTGGAGTGCCTGCAGTTTCGATGCAGGTACGTGTTTGGTATTTTTTTGAGCGGAGCTCGGCGAAGCCGAGCGAAGCGGTTGTATTTTCTGTTTGGGAGTGAAAAGGTCGATGTCCGTCCGTTCGTTCGGTCCGACGAATCTCAAGAACCAGTGAACCGATTTTAAAAAACACTTTTTTTGTTTGAAAGCCTATCATGTCAGAGTGTGCACCTGATATTTGGGATTAAAAAATTTTGAGTGGTTAATTAGTAATTAGCTAATTAGTTAAGCTTATGCAGCTAAAATAGAGAATTTTGCAATATTTGTGTTATTTATTGAAATAGAATCGTTTCGATCAAACCGTTATAGGTTTTTTTGGGTCGAAGAATTCAAATATAATATTTTTACCAATGATAAAGCCCTATGCAATGTAGTTATTTGAAGAACATAAAATTGAGTACATTCGTAATGCCACAGCCCAAGCTCTGCTCACAAATGTAGTTCCACTACCGACTAGTCTAGGCGCTGTAGTTTTAGCTAAAACCGCGTTGACGACAGACGAATGACTTATGTATACCAAAACTTTTGGTTTTTGTATTTTAGAATAACGAACTACATTTACAATCGGAACTGGATGCTCAAAAAGCGAACAAAGCTTCGTTTTATTTCAGTCATTTTCGATTAAACGATAATTAATCCAGTGTGATTAGCCAAGTGTTAATTTGCGTTTAATATTTCGTCTAAATGGTGATACTTTGATTCCTCGGTAGTCCATTTAGGTGGAAAAATATTTCAGAGCCTAGTGTAACGTAGTGAAGATTGTGTGTTGCAAGGGCGAAATCTTTTAACTTCCCTTTGTGTGTGTGATCGGCCATAACTCGGGAACGCCTTAACCGGTTTTCAAGATCTTCGGTTCATTCGAACCGGCATAGTCGATTTACCTTGTACATCCCCGAGCGTTTTTTGATTTTGTGGTCTGGTTTCGGGGTCAGGGGTCAAAAGGGGGTTTTTTTGGCCCCGTTTTACCCCATTTTATTACCCTTTACGGAAGCAAATAATTTTAGTATCCTTTAGGTTATTTTTATCTCAACTATCGAGTTTTTTTCTCTGGATGGTTTTATGTCATAGTAAAATGATAAATGCCGATGCCTCTTTTTTGTGTTTCGATTAAGGCTCCGGTTCTGGATTTATGGGGTTTGAGGTACGGGGGTATGGCGCCCCAATGGTTCCTGGACCCAAAATTTTTTATTTTCATGATATTGGGATTATTTGAACAGGTATAGACAATTTACCGTGTACATGCCCCAGCGTTTTTTGATTTGACGTCTGGTTCCGGAGTCATAGGACAAAATGAAGGGTTTTTACCCCATTTTAGTAGCCTCCACGGAAGCAAGGTTATTTTTATCTTAACTTTCGAATTTTTTCTTTGGATGGTTTTGTTTCATAGTAAAATGCTAAATACCTATGTCTCTATTGTTTTTAGATTAAAGCTCCGGTTAGAGATTTATGGGGTTTGATATACGGGGGCATGGCGCCCCCACGGTTCCTCGACCCAAAATTTGAAAATTCATTCTGACGTCCTGGGCGGCCAAAAAGTTTCACTTGGGAGTTTCAGGGCATCGGGAAACTCATTGCTGGTGTTGGTTTTGCTCTGCGACCCATAGTTTCATGGTCGCGGGGGTATGGCGCCTCTATGGTAGGGGTCAGAGATCAAAATGAGCGTGTTTTTACGCTATTTTAGAGCCCTTCGCAGAAGCAGGGTTATTTTTATCCTAAGTTTCGAATTTTTTTCTGGTTGGTTTTATTTCACAGTAAAATGACAAATGCCGATGTTTCTTTTTTGGTTTTTCGATTAAGTCTCCTGTTTTTGAGTTATGGGGTATGCCTCCCTCGTGGTTCCTCGACCAAAAATTTGTTCTGACGTCTTGGGCGGCTGAAAAGTTTCACTTGCATGAGGAACTCATTGCTGATGTTGGTTTTGTTCTGCAACTATTGGTTCCATGGGTACGGGGGTATGACGCCCTCATGGTTCATAGTGAGAGGTTAAAATGAAGGTTTTTACCCCATTTTAGTATCGTTCATGGAAGCAAGGTTATTTTTTATCTCTGGCTGGTTTTGTTTCATAGTAAAATGGTAAATGCCGATGCCTCTTTTTTGTTTTTCGATTAAGCTCCGGTTTTGGAGTTATGGGGTTTCAGGTTTGGCACCCTCGTGTTTCCTCTACGAGGGCACACTAGTGTTTCCTCTATGACCAACGAGGCCAAATGGTTCCGTCTATTGAAGATTTCTTCTGGCGTCCTGGGCGGCTGAAAAGTTTGCTTAGGGGTTTTCAGGCAAAAGAAACTCATTGCCGTGGTTTTCCTCTGCGACCCATGTGTATGGTTAATTACCCAAATGTCGAAAATTTGTTCTGAGGTCCTGGGCAGCTGAAAAGTTTTACTTGGGGGCTTCTTTCGAGCATGGCAAACTCCTTGCCGGTGTTGCTTTTGGTCAGCAACCCACGATTCTGTGGGTACGGGGGTATTGCGCCCCATGGCTCCTGGTCCTAAAATGCCTAATTTTATTGTGACGTCATGGGCGGCTGATAGCTTGTACTTTGGGGGTTTTCGGGCATGGCAAACTTATTGCCGATGTTAATTTTGTTCTAACTTGTGCGGTATTGTGTGATATCCTCATATAGCATATGTGTGGATATACTATCGACAGCGGATTGGCTGTGCACGCAAAAGGTGTAGGTGTATCTATGCTTCACTACGCTCTGCAATCTCGATAGTTTTAGTAATAATATCGAAAAATAACCCTCTTGTTGTCTACGTACCATTTTTCATAACACGTCACGTTATTGCATCTTTACTGTTCCAGAATTCTGGCGGGAGGGCGCGCGGAAGTCGGCGTTAGTAGTCAATTCAGGTGGACAAGTTTTTAATACCGAAAAATAATCCTCTTGTTTTCGACGTAACATTTTAATGACGCGTCGCGTGATTGCATCTTTACCTCGTCGGGTTTTTTGGATCCTGAATTTTAGGGGGACGGCTCTCGGAGGTCGGCTCTACACGCAACGTCGGTAGTCCATTTGGGTGGAAAATTTTTAATAACGAAATATAATCCTGTTTTTGTCGACGTAACATTTTAATGCGTCGCATTATTCCATCTTTACCTCATTGGGTTTTTTTGGATCCTGAATTCTATGGGGAATGGCGTTCGGAGATCGGCTCTACCCGCGAAGTCGGCAGTCCATTTAGGTGGAAAAGTGTTTAATACCGAAATATAATCCTCCTTTTGTCGACGCAACATTTCAATGACGCGTCGCATGACTGCATTTTTACTTCGTCGCGGTTTTTTTGATCCTGAATTCTATGGGGAAGGGCACGCGGAAGCCGGCTCTACCCACGACGTCGGTAGTCCATTTAGGTGGACAAGTTTTTAATACCGAAATATAATCCTCTTTTTGTCGACGTAACATTTTAATGACGCGTCGCATGATTGCATCTTTACCTCCTCGGGTTTTTTGGATCCAGAATTTTAGAGTGGAGGGCTCTCGGAGGTCGGCTCTACACGCAACGTCGGTAGTCCATTTCGGTGGAAAAGTTTTAATAACGAAATATAATCCTGTTTTTGTCGACGTAACATTTTAATGCGTCGCATTATTCCATCTTTACCTCATTGGGTATTTTTGGATCCTGAATTCTATGGGGAATGGCGTTCGGAGGTCGGCTCTACCTGCGACGTCGGTAGTCCATTTAGGTGGAAAAGTTTTAATACCGAAATATAATCCTCTTGTTGTCGACGTAACATTTTAACGACGCGTCGCTTGAGTGCATCTTTACCTCGTCGGGGTTTTTTTGGATCCAGAATTTTAGGGGGAAGGGTTGTCGGAGGTTGGCTCTACACGCGCCGTCGGTAGTACATTTAGGTGGAAAAGTTTTAATACCGAAATATAATCCTCTTGTTATCGACGTAACATTTTAATGACGCGTCATGTGATTCCATCTTTACCTCGGCGTGGTTTTTTTGGATCCAGAATTTTAGGGGAAAGGGCTCTCGGAGGTCGGCTCTACACGCGACATCGGTAGTCCATTTAGGTGGAAAAGTTTTAATACCGAAATATAATCCTCTAGTTGTCGACGTAACATTTTAATGATGTGTCGCGTGATTGCATCTTTACCTCGGTGTGGTTTTTTTGGATCCAGAATTTTAGGGGAAAGGGCTCTCGGAGGTCGGCTCTACACGCGACATCGGTAGTCCATTTAGGTGGAAAAGTTTTAATACCGAAATATAATCCTCTAGTTGTCGACGTAACATTTTAATGCGTCGCATTATTCCATCTTTACCTCATTGGGTTTCTTTGGATCCTGAATTCTATGTGGAATGGCGTTCGGAAATCGGCTCTATACGCGACATCGGTAGTCCATTTAGGTGGAAAATTTTTTACTACCGAAAAATGCTCAACTTGTTGTGTTGGAGTTATACTATGCAACCAATTACATCTTATACTAGTACTGTATTAATGTAGTTTAGCAATTTTGCGTAAAAATTGTTATAGAATGTTTTTGTTTAACTGAAATTCTGCGCAAAACTTTTGGCAAACACATTGCTCTGCCATTGAAATGTAACCATTTTGCGTTTGCAAAAACACAATGAAAATTGCCGATATTTTTGAGAATTTGTTGCCGAATTTGAATTATCCGGGTTTTGCTGGCGAAC
The DNA here is from genome assembly GCA_030248225.1 of Trileptium ribeirensis. NCBI lineage: Eukaryota > Metazoa > Nematoda > Enoplea > Enoplida > Thoracostomopsidae > Trileptium > Trileptium ribeirensis. Next base: position 53,727 of record JASANE010012454.1, read on the forward strand.
ACCAAGAGCTTAACTATGATAGATCTGTCTGTGACATCACGGTTGCATTGAATTTGTTCGCGAATACTGAATAATTATGCATATACAAACTTGATATTTTGCAATAATTGAGAATAGCCAAAATTCTGTTCGAGCACAAGGCATAATTTGGGGCACTTGGATTTGATTTGATCAATTTTGCTTAGCGAAACACTAAAGTGAACTCCAGCATACGGGAACAGATTGTCTAAAGTTCGATTCCCGCTGTTAACCCAGAACTAATAACTAGACACAAAATGAGCAGTGTCAGGGAAATTCCTGCTTGCAGCGCTCATCAAATTAATCCTAGGTGATACTAAAATATGGTATATTACTCGTAAAACCGACGTGGGAAGCTGAAGTTTTCGACTACTTTCTCTACAAAATTAAACTCTGCTTCGCATAGCTTTTAGTACATCTGTTTTTAGAAAGCCCTTCATACAATCGATTTCTCTGACGTGGTGGTTGTCGACATTGACAATAAACAATTTCATTCGTCGTTCGATGACTATGATCAGTTGCCGCACGAAGTTGTAAGTTCCAGTCTGGATTATGACCTTGATAGGGGTTTTGGGTATGCTACAGGCGGATATGATGGAGCAACGTGGATTTATCAGTCTCTTGCCCAAGAAAATTATGCGTTCACAAAGGCAGGTTTGAACGTACAACATCCTTGGATGACTGTTGCGGTAAATAGGTGTAGGTTTTGTGTTTTATATTTCAATGTATTATAAACACAATCACTCCTAGCAATACATCATTTTATTTGAACTTTATTTAAATCACTAAAATCGAAATTGATTGATCGAAATAACTGAATAATATCTTAGTCCGCTTTTGTCAGGCAAAATCAGTCTGGTCGAAGAATTGTCACATTTTGTATTTTTGTCAATCATTTAGGTGCACTAAGAATGTTAAAACGGTTCTTTAGGATATTTCGCACGGCACAAGTGATGGTATGACTAGCTTTAACTGTCCCTCATTTAGTGTAGACTACAGACATTCGTTCGCGGTACTAGCTCTGTAGTTTACCCTTATATGCCGCCAAAAATTATACATCGTGGGGTTTGTATTCATTATAGTCAAGCTGTAAAATGTGTCAAAAAATTTAATTTACTTTTCTGATGTTGCATTTTTTTGGTTCAGAAATCGGTTTTGAAAAAGAATCTAAGCAACTCGAGTCAATTCGGCGACAGTGTTGCTCGTTCGTTCCTTCGCGCGCTGGTCGTCTTGATCGGCGGTTACCGCGAAGCGCTCCAGTTCCGTCAAGGCGAGGCCATAACGTTCAACCGCGACCTGTTTGTCAACACCCGAACGGCGAATGTTCGACCGTTTTTGGAGAAAATGTTACATTTGCAAATTTTCGACCAGGTAAGGGATAGTTTTGTTCGACAGGAAAGTGATGTCCCGAGAAATTATTATATACCCTAGAAAAAGTTGTATAATGTAAATATAGAAGAAACCTTACAACACTCTGCTGCCAAAGCTCGCATCTCTTTAGCAGGATGACTGTAGTTAGGAAATACGACTGTCATGATCTTGCCTGTATCCTACTTGTTTCCACAAGCCGGAATCAAGAAAATAGACGGATTCGCCGCCTCTTGTGACAGATATAATTAGCGTTGACCGTGTGACGAACATAGTCTAACTTACACGAAAATATATCGTCTCTACATATTGTGAGCATGTCTATCAACTTATTTTCACAGAATAAATTTTGTAAAAAAAGTGTTTGGGTGCACGTTCGATGTGGGAGGGGCTCTTGGAGGGTAAATGTGACATTGGTGAAGACACAGACTAGGTCTTTTCTGCCCGTATGCCATGATGTTCAACGCCTAAAGATTAGTGTTGGTGCCTGCTTCATCTACCGTTTAAAAGCCCGGACAGATTCATGCTTTGGGAAGCTATACCTCTGACAGGGCTGTGGCTTGAACCTAGACGGCCAGCGTGATTGTTCACCGCTCAAACCACCTCGAACAAAAGTACAGTTCGCGCCAGAAATGGCTGTCTCTTTTCGAACGAGCAAACACCGAGCGAACGAGCAAACACCGAGCGAACGAGCAATCGTCATTTCTAGCAATAACGATTACTATATCTACTTAGTACAAATAAGACAAAATTCTGGAGTAGACTGATAATGATGTGCCATGGGGAGTGGCAAAGATGCTGCCATGATTTTTCATAGTACATCCGTACTTAACGACAAAATGTTTAGACTAAACTTTAACTCCTTGTCCACTTTCGAAATGCTGAGATGATATCATACCTGAGCAACAGAATGTGTCCAAAAAATACTAAAAACTGTTCACATGCGTTTAGTTTTGTAGTCAATTTAGTTTTTTTAACTATGAGATTATCACCCAGCCCTACCACACTACGTGCTGAGACACACATGGTGGCCAAGCAAAACGGTGTGAATAACCAACTAAAAACATCTACTTAGCCCAACGAGAAAGGAAATTTGTAATAGTGCAACAGGTCGGCATTCGGACAGAAGTTCAGAAGTGTGGTCCTCAGGAAAAATATTTTATCTGTGGTTTGACAGTTCACAAACCTTGTTCCTTCAGTGTATTTATAAAGCTCTCTGCATCTTATGGAGTAGCATTGTCAGTGTGGGTTTACCGCGTCGTATGTTTGAATCTCTGTCGGTGTGTCTGTTTAAGTATGGTATTAAACGGTGCTAACTATACAAAACCCAACGATCCACCTTCTGCATCCTGATAATACAGCCAATTATATATGCTTATCAGCGAGAATAATTGCGAACTTTTGTTATTGTTTGAATTTCATCAATTCAAAATTAGCCAAATCATAAAAATATGTTTAAAAATTACAAAAATTATAGATGAAATTAAGTTGCTCAAATTTTATTGTGTATTCTAGTTTATCGACGGCCGCCTTATTCAACTGAATTCAGGCGACGAAATCGCAGACGAATTCGAGGAAGAATGTCGTTTCTATTCTGATCACGATTTCAACAAATTCAAATATCAGTACGCGGCATGGCGCGACTCCATTTCCGGAAAGTTGACCCTGGTAAGTGCAACAAACAACGTCTTTTTACGATCCTAGGTTTAGGGTTTAGTTAGTTATAATGTTATAGGCCAAGGGAAACTTGAGGGGCCAAAGTGTAATACATGCCATGCCGTTCTCGATATACCAAGCCTTGGTCTATGCTTAGGTCCTTGTATGAGACATACACTAAGCCTAAGTCGCAGTCTTAGGGCTGTAGCCCCTCAAAGTTACCTGGGCCATGTTATGCATGCCTGGTTTTGTTTCTCAGGCACATGTGTTTTAAAATCGAGAGCAGAACCAAGCATCGTTCAAGTGTTTGTAAAATTTTAGAGTGCAATATCGACGTGACGCGGCAGCGCTGCGTAATCCCAAAACGCAATGCCCATTCGATCCCGGCTATCGTAACTTCGAGGGTGGACCTAATTGGTTCATCTTTTTTCTTTTCGGGTCGGTCCGGAGAAGCTACAGAGCTTAGCAAGCTGCAGGAGCGCTTCACAGGATGTGTTATGATCCTGCCGGACGGGTTGCACACGTAGCCTAAGTGGTTCTACATTTGAGGTCCATAGGGACTGTCCTTTCCACAGCCCTCCGAAAAGTGGGGGGAACTTCGGGGGGCCCCATGTTCATTCTTGGGGGAAATTTTAAAGTGGGGGGATAAATTTTGCTTAAAAATACAAAATATTTCCATATTTTCATGCATTTTTACTACTGTGAACGTACTTTCAAGCTAAAAAACAATATTTTAGCATTATCAATAGTGGTAATTAATGTTTAAAAAACAATTTGCAAACAAAGAACATCAATTTTTAGACATAAAAAAATTTTTGGAATTAGTTGAACATGGGGGTTTCGGCCGAGGGGGGGCGGACATGGGGGAAAATCTCACGAACATGGGGGGATTTGGAAAGTGGGGGTCGGATAGGGCTAATGGAAAAAGTAACTCGATGCGGCGTTCAGTTATCGAGGCGCCATCTGAACAACTGCTCGCTCGGTATTAGGAAACCCTGGTTCAACATTGGTTCAGGTAAGCTAAAGGCGGCTAAAGAAATATAAGGTAGGGTGCGGGACTGATCGGACCCAAAGTAAAAAACGGATTCGATTCTGCTCATTCTAATATACTGGCGAGTAATCAGTCTCTATGGTACACTATACGATAAGGCACTACAAACAGGGTATTATACAACGAATAATTAGTAAACACAGCTGAACAATTATTGGTATAATGGTACATATCATTCAAGAATATACAGGCGCATGGGTATAAGATAATTTAGGTTTAAAGGTACGACTCCCACTCGTTGCGGCGCAACGCTCTACTCACGCATACGTATGAACAAACCATGACATTGTATATTGGCAATCGTCCAAGTCCATGTATGTAAAATTGTCCGTCGTCGTAGTGTGCCCTTTAGCCGTTTCCATGTCTGACTTCTTTGTTGCTAAAATCCGGGGATTGATACGGATTTATCGAATTTGTCAGAACGTTGTTTTACAAAAGCATTTTGTGTTATGTCAAAATTTTGTCGTTTTGTCAAAAAACGCATAAAGAAGAGCTTCAATGTACTAGCAGTGGTCGTTTTTCGCGAGTAGATGCGCAGCGAAAAATTGGGTGTGTTCTGTGGAGAACTTTCAAGTTTTTGGGTGAAATTTATTGGCTCAAACTTTTCGACGAAAATTTTCAAATTTTGTGGCGTTGTGATCGAGGCGTATTGACGGTCAATTCGTTTTATGCGATGTTTCCCTCGAAGCAACGTTTTTGTCGCTGAGTGCTCATGTCTGTTCAACAGTAGCAATCTAAGTTTGGTCCTTTTGTGCTTCCATTAGCGTTTCACATATTTTTCAGTAAAGAAAGAGTTTATAACACTTAAGTGTACGAATTTTAATAGTAATAATAGGTAGTGTACTTTTTGGTTAAATGTTTTGGTCATTCAGTTTTGAACAAACGAATAAGGAACAATTATCAAACTAAATCAGGTCTGGGACTTCGAGGAGTTGATTATTTTCCGATGATTTCCAACAGTAAATTCTGAAAAAATGTCGGGCGCCTTTAAGAAAAAATTTAAATAATTATTAATTCTACGACCGACTCATTGTTTGTGTGTATCACTGTGGTAACGAACGACTGTCGAACTTACTAAAATCAGCCCTGAAACATTGTACTCGATCGATAAAGTTTCGAAAGCTTTCCAAAAATCGAAATCGTTTAAAAAACCGCTAATTTTGGAAAGAAAAAACTAAATTTAAATCCTTTCAACGGCCATCCTTCATTTTGCTGTCAGTACACTAACTGATGTCTTGTGAATACTTTGTTAATGGTTCTGGATGTCTTTTTTATTTCAGAAAGAAGGCGAAAAGGTAGTGAAAATGTTGAAAAGCAAGGTTAGTTCGTTGTTATTTGCGGTAATAGTTTGTCATTTTGGACCAAAAAGTAACCTGGTTCTGGTTAAATGGTTAAAGTTAGATGTTTGTGAATAGAACGGATAAGATAGAATAATTGAATTTTTGTAAGTAGTAAATAGTTTTATGTTTAGTGCTCTTAGTTGGTTGATTTTTCAGCGCTGTCCTTACGTGAGACACATGTTTATGCCAACAGATATCATTAATTCGCACAGGTCATACGGTTATGAACAGAAATAAAAGCCAATTTATTGCGAACAATTCGGAAACTACAATAAGAATAGCTATATATATATACTAATTATATAATATATTATAGCATGATAATATAATATTTAGTAATTAATCGTAGCGAAACGAAGCGTTTTTATTTTCGTCAGAGGGGAAAATTCGACACTGTCTGTCGTCCGTCCGTCCGTTGAACTCCTCAATAACTACTACTTGGCCGACTTTAAAAAAACTTTTTTTGCTTGAAAGGCCTAATATTGGACAGGTGCAAGACATATAGATTTTGTCGAAATTTGCTTTAGTTAATTGGTAATTACCTAATTAGTTAAGCGTGTTAGCCAATTTTTAGCAATTTCAAACAAAAATTACACATTTTTCAATAAATAATTAGTTAAAGCTATTATTTTGGTGCATATACTACGTCTCGCCGTGGTGATTGTAAATCCGGTGGTTATTTACTATTCGAGGAAGTTAAAAATACTAATTACATAGTTAATTAATTAGCTAATTACTAATTAATTGTTAATTAACTATTTTTTTGAAGATTGCTAATTAGCTAATTTTTTGAAGATTTTCAAAGTGCTCATTAAAAACAAATCACGCCCAGGGTTTCTATGTCGCTGATCACGAATATGACATTTCTAAAGCTCTAAAGCTGGCTGTATATGCTAATTAGGTTGTATAATTAACTAGGTTTTATGTAATTCGTAATTTGTAATGGTAAATTTATAAAATTTTCAAAATCACTTCAAAATTACTAATTTGTTGCGCTGGGGGTTGGAATGTGTAAGGTTGAATATGTGGCTTTTAAAGCTCTATGACTTTATCATGGTTGCTAATTTGGAAATTAATTAGCTAATTAGTTAGATGGTAATTAGCTAGTCTCCTTTAGCTAGACGAATTTTTTGTATGATGGATTTGACATTCGATTGCCTAAAACGTGATCTTGCTCTCTAAATTGATTAAATGATTGAATTTCACATACACACAAATAAAAGACCAAATACTTTGCCTGTTGCTCCGCTCACTTTGTGTAATTTATTACGTTTATTGAGTGATAATAATATAAATTGGTGTTAGTTATTCGGGAAATGCTATTTGCTCTTATTTCAGTCTATGATTAGTATAGTTATTAATTCTTCAGTACGTGAGATGTATGCAATAGTGGTGGGGAAAACTCGAATGCCAGTCTCATGAAGATCGTTTTCTCATCTGCACAGCTGTTACTTAGAGCTGACGGGACGTGCAAATTTGATCAATTGCAGGATCTGGATTGGGATTTTTGGGCTCATGGGATTAAATTATATTGCTCCATTCATCAGTCATTAGCACCGACATCACAAGACAAAGTTGTCTGTCTTTCTTTCGCAATCCGCATCGTTTTTTTCTAAGATATTGTGTTAATTTTGCTTGTTCTCAACAGTCGGTGGGATTTTAAGAATTCAACTTAAAAAATAGCAAAGCGAATTCGGATAAGAATCAAGTTTTAGATTTTAATTAAAGATAAGTTTTGCTATTTTAAATTTTAAGATAATAAATTTCGCAGTTGGCCTCCATGATCTATGTTCAGCGGCGGCTTGATATTTTTAGCTGGGGCGGGGTCCACAACCTGCCTTCTAGCTGCGCTCCGGGCTCGCAGTAACCTAAAACCCCATCCTACCTTGCGTTATGCCAGAAATTGGCTATATTACTGCGCACGAATCCGGTGACCATCAAATGAAGTGAATTATTATTTATCTGTTAGATCAAGAGTGTACATATATAAAAATTTTAAAATACAACACTCGGTCAAAGCTTTGTATTTGCAGTAACCCTGTTACCATCATCATCAGCATGGCTCTTGGCCGGCAACCGAGCCTACTAGCTAATTTTTAACAATACCATCCGCAAAATCTAAAGGCGTTGCCGGCTGACATCTTTTGAAGAGGCGCAGTTACGAATAGGAATTAAGTATACATCAAATTAAATCACAGACGAAATGGAACAATAGCACAATCGTTCAATCATTTCGTTTAACAGAAAGAAAATAAACTAAGTTTAAACTAAAATTTTCAATTAATATAAAAAAATAAATGAAAAAATAGTTTAGGTAGTGTTTCTTTAACGATTTTTTCAATGATAGTGTTATAATAAAAAAAAATGTTGGTTTCGCGTTTAATTTATCGTATTTAAGATAAACGAAATGATGGATCGATTGTACTATTTATCAATTTAGTCCGCGTTTCGATTTAATATATACTAAATTTTTATTAATAACTGTACCTCTCCCAAAGATATCGGCCGGAAACGCCTTTACAATTCCCTGACGGTATTGGGACGCCTAAGTTAATCGACTAGATTATCAGGGAAAAATTAGCCAAGCACCACAACAGTAAGAGGGATAGGGGATGTAGATAGTTTTCACCGAGTGTCATATTTTGATATTTTTATATATGTACACTCTTAGATAGAACAGATAAATAATAACGCTTGATTTGAAAATTATTAAATCCGTGCGCAGTTGATATAAGCGATTCATCCGAATAGCCATCGCAGGCTAGCGCGAGCCAGTAGTGCAGCTATAAATCATACCGAAACTAGCCAAGCTAATATTAACACACTAAAACATACGATACACCAGCCAAGTAAAATTTCTGCTAAATTAAGAATGGCCGATTCAATTATCAAGCAGAATCTAAAATTTCAATTTTATCCGAATTCGCTTTACTTTTTAAGTGCAAATATGTTAAAATTAAATATAAAAACAAGCAAAATTAACGGTGCTGTTAATAAAAGT